>BQNB010016351.1:23593-55690 GCA_026074375.1 Tanacetum coccineum
TTTTTATGTATTTGGTATAAATGTGGGTATTTGTTGAAGCGTAGAAAAGTTTTTGTGGTTCCGGGAGTGCCTAAAGGCAATTTATCGCGAAACGTATACACTTTACGTATCCGATAAAAATAAAATGAACAAAGTTAATAATTATCCTCAAAATAATTATATAACCCTTGAATGATGTAAACATTTAATTGTTTGATACCCGTTTACATTGAACGCTAATTTTTAGCTTACGCGATTTAGCTTAACATTTAAGATTTAAAGCAAACGCGTACAATACAAAAGATACATTGTGGATTTATCGGCGTCGTCAATAACTTGAAAACACAGGGTGTTATAGTATCCATTCACGTGGATACGGCGTATTGAGCCCTTTTTACCCAAAAGTTTTAAACCCAATAGATTGTATCCATTCATGTGGATACGACGTATAAAGCCTCATCCTATACGGCGTATTGATCTCCTATACGCCGTATCTGCCCTCAGATCAGAATGACAAATCTTTGTACTGATTTCGTTAAATTTTACAAATATGGCACCTTTACCACCTAGGGATCAAAGACACCCGTGGCTCAGTTACCAAGTCGAGAGGTACACCGAGGATATTGTGCATAACTATGAGCAGAGACTTGAGATGATATTTGGTAGGTCAGTTAACCGGGTACACGTACTAGATTTTGTTGGGTTGACCAAGGGGATTTGGCTGATAGGTTGAGGATGATTTATACTGGGGGTGATGGGCAGGAGTTGTTTACTAGCCACATGTGGAGGAGGGTGTTTGAGATCCTCAATACTTGCAGGACCAGTGATACGGAGATGGGTTTGGATGTTGCCGATACCCTATGTTTTAGCAAGGTGGAGATAGACGTAGGATGACTTAGAGGTACTTTATTCTTGCTTTGGGTTTACATACTGCCGTGGAGATGGCAGAGGATGGGTTTGAGGCGTATTGGCTGGGTAGTGAAAGAGTGGTCCCCGATAAGGGGGTCTTTGGGATTATTGGATTGAGATTTCATCAGACATGGACTTTCTAGGGCCGGCTCCCTCTTATGTTTACATTAGAGACCATGTGAGGAGACTGTGTCACATGATGATTGCTTACAGTATTTTTGGCAGAGGACAGGCACCTGAGAAGGTGACCGGTATCGACCTCTTTTACCTGTGGAGCATGGACCGGGGGACTGCCAACGTCCCATATCTGTTAGCGCAGTATCTGTTCAGATATGCTGAGGGGAGGAAGAGTGGAGCTAGGTTGTTTGGAGGACACTTCATTGGGCGTCTTGCTGCTCATTTTGGCCTCGTTAGCGATGAGGGATTGAGGGGTTTGTTAGTGATTACCCGTGAGCTTCCGATGATTGATTTGCATGAGCTTGTTAGGCTCAACATTTGTGAGAGGCTTGGTGATATGTGGGCTTGGGTAGCCCCGGGACCAGAGAGGAAGGCGGATGCTGCAGTCGATGCCCCTAAGGCCACTGGGGATGCTCTTGTAGTTGATAAGGGTGCTCCGGCTGATCCAGAACCTATGCAGGCACCTCAGCCATCACATGCTGACCTCAGGACTATACCTCAGAGGATTGTAAGGCTTAAGGAGGAGGTGCACGAGTTACGACGGAGCATTGTGGGACTACATGAAGATGTCGACAGATCGATCACTAATCAGAGTAGGTTCGCTACCTGGATGGTCAGTTGCATAACTCAGCTTATGGATGCTAGTGGTCGCACCTACCAGGCCTTCGACAGCACTCTCGTAGGTAGCTCGCGGTTGCCCTATCAGGGATGCACCAGGCGCAGGACAGGTGATACCAGCACCTACACTGCCCAGCAGGATGAGCAGCCAGACCCATGATCCCTCTACTCCTTATCTTTTTGTTTCTATCTTTTGTACACATATTCATTCATGTCATGATGTATCTTACTTAAAACATGTTGATATTTATTTATGTATATTATGATGTGATGGCTTTTGACTTATTTGTGAATGATAGAATCAAGACTGGCAGTAAGTTCAGCACCATATAATGAGGTACAAATCCAAGCACCACGTCCGAATCAAAAGTAAGAGTGAGAGATTTTTGAGGAAAAAGAAAGCTGGAAGGAAAAAGTCTAACTTAAAGACTAGCTGAAACAAAAGTGATTCAAAGGAGACAACCCAGATTGTTATTTATTTTTATCGAGGCTGTCTTCCCAGACATCAATATGGCATATCCATACCATACGACTTATTGCATGTCTGGACGTTATCAGTTCTTTATTTGTATGCACTTTTAAACATTATTGTCAGTTCTCTCTATACGGCGTATTTGGCATACTGACCCGTGTTTAGATACTTTTTACTGGTTTCTCTATACGGTGTATTCTGGTTTATGGATACGGCGTATTGGTCTCCTGTACAGTTTGTTTAGTTTATTTATAATTAACCATAGGTACCGAGATAGAATTTTGCATGTTTTTCTTATATTTTGCACAGGACCTCGCTGCAAAGGAATCGACAAAAAGTTGGTGAAGTATTGATCATCTGGAATCTTGTGTGTGTTGTAGTCATGCTGGTATCCAGATGCATTTACAACATAAATTCTTTCTTATAAACTCAACTTGGAGAATCTACAAAGCAAAATATCATGGGAGTTTCTCATTCTAATTCTTTTAATTCCCGTTTTTAATGTTTTATCTATACAACGAGGACGTTGTATAATTCAAGTGGGGGATGGGAATTAGAATGTATACTTGTCTTATTTTTCACATCAAAATGCTTAAATTATGCTCAAATTTAAAAAAATTTCAAGCATACTTTTGTGAAATTACTAGTTACATAACCCGCACACAATAACCCCTATTAGATATTGTGAGGATTTAACCTTATCCGTTTCCAAATGTTTACCTAAATTCCATAAAAATATGAGTGTGTCGGTGATGTTGTAGACTTTAAAACTTGGCTTGGTATATCTATTCGAGACCATAATAATGAGTACTATGGATTTAGATGGAGTAACTTGTTTAAATTGGTAAATTTTTAGGATTACAACCAAAAAGCCTATACATGTTGTTTTATTAACTAACTACACTAGTTAGTTAAATCCCGTATAAACCCTTTGTTTACTCTCATTTTAAGAGTAAGATACTCCTAGAAAAACCTGTAAAGCCAATCCTTTAGGAATAACACCAACTGTTTGTTTCGTTACACCTTTACACCTTATCCTACCCTGTTAAATTAAGTCCATTTATCAGTTGCTAGTTGCTTAAAGTGTAAAGTATGTATTTCTCGAATCTTTGTCATTTTCTATCTTTGGTACGGTTGGAAGAAATTTGCACATCGCAAATGGGAATGTATAAAGTAGTCAAAACTCATGTATTTTTACTACCATCACAATTATTGGTACGTCCGAAGAATGAAGAATTATCGAAAGAATTATCCGAAGTTATTATGATCGTGAAGATGGTGAAATTACACCGAGATTCGTAGTTATTATTATGAAAAAAAGGAAAAAATTAGAAAAATCGCAATAAAAAAGGAGGAAAGTTTGAAGATAATCGTTTCGCAAAAGCTTAAACCAAAGGAATTATATGAAGATCGATTATTCGTTGATACGTCTTATAAGTCAACGATGTAAAGTTTTGTATAAAGTGGTAGATATCGCCACTTGTCTTGTAAAAGTATGTAAAGTATGGTATGAATGGGAAGTTGACCGTTACGGGAACGCCAACTTAGGTTGTTGTTTTTGATCAATGATCAAGACGTTTGTGTATATAGTTGTGTCTTTATCATGGTAACGGTCGAGAAAAGTGTCTAGCAACTTGTGCCTTACTTGTTTTGGACTTAGTCTATTTGTTTCATAATTTTTATTTAACAACAATTTATTTCCCTTTTCTAATCATTAACCTTGGGTTTTACTCGAATGAGGATGTGATCAAGTCATGCATGTCTATTCGGTCATTACGGCCATGTATGTGTGACTCAGCTGCCTTGTTGGTTTATTTCTTTTGATGAAAGTTAGAAGATCCATACCCTATATCATTCTTCATCTTAACCCTTGGCTAAACTTGAATGAGAATGTGATCGAACACACATGTCTATTCCGTCATTACGGCCATGTATGTGTGATTCAACTACCTTATTGGTGTGGTACTTTTGGTGAAAGATTGTTAGAATGATCAACCCTAAGCTTTATCATAAAAACCAATTGCCTTTATAAACTTGTTACTCCTTAGCTCTAGTGGTAGAGATGTGTATCCTTGCCAAGCCTATGATAGAATACTCGTCACGACCGAGCAATTGAGCGAATTAGTTACATGTTACCACATAGATTAGTTGAGTGATTTGAGTGTTTTCATCTTCCTTTTTCGTGAGGTGTTTGGTTGTGTACTTGTAATAGATCAAATAAATGATTAAACAGAAAAATCCTTAAGGGATACATTTTCATAAACTTCTAAAGGCTACTTGAGGACAAGTAGGATTCAAGTGGGGGATATTTGATGACATCAAATAACGTTACTTTTATAGCAACATTTAGCCCATGTAAATAACCCATTTTGTATAATTATTGTAAAGAATTGTTACTTAATCAATTGTATTTGAGAATTGCAGTAATTATGGAGTACTTGGTGAAGATTAGCTAAAAGGCACGCATTCTGGAGCTTAAACGAAGAAATATAAAGAAATTGATTCAAAGATCCAATACGTCGTATCCATCAAGGAAGATACAGGGTATCTGTGCCTGCACTTTACTAAAGACCACGAAGGAACAAGATCAATACGCCGTATTCAGAAGAAGCCTATACACCGTATTCAAGATATAGTAATAAAATATTCTAGAAGATATTGTACGTGGTCCCTACTCCAAGAAACCCTCGATACGCCGTATTGACCTCAGTCAATACGCCGTATCGACCAAATTCCACACCTTATAAATAGAAAACCTAAAAACGGGTTTTCGGTGTGCTAAATCATATTTTTTAAAGTCGATTTTCAGAAGAGAAGAATAGTAGAAGAGGTCGAGCATAGTAATTAATTCCATTGGAAACAACTTGTAATCTTCTATACTCTTGTAATCGTTCAGTTTATGGTATCATTCGTTAACTCGGTTAGTTTATGTAAAACCTCGTATTTAAGGTCACTACTATTTTTAGTCTCATAATTATTTAATAAATCTTGAAGAGTTTACTTTTACATTTTAGAAGATTTTTATTAAAATCACCAATTTTAAAACCTTCGCGAATCGTACAATTTAATTTATCCATTCTATCAATCAAGAAATCAACGAATGTCATATTTTAGCCATGGGAGCTTGTTTAATTTATTTTTAATATTTTTCATCTTTTATTCGTGTTTAGTCGAAACCATGTCAAAAATCATGATTTTATAACAAATAACGAATTAAATAGGTTATTGGGCCCAGGAAACAAAGTGATACAAAGATTACCAAACAAAAATCCCAACCAAGCCCACACTCATAGAGGGGGGCCGGTCCCAAGCTTAAACAAACGCCACCCCTTATATTTTTAGGAAAATATACCAATATTGCATCTCCTATAAATAGTTCACTCCCCTTTATTCTCTTTTATATAAATCGGAACAAAATACACACAGACAAAAAAAATCGACTCCTTTCTTCTCTCCTTCTTCCTGTTCGAACTAAAAACCCAAAACCATCACTTCCAATATTCAAAATCATTCCTATTCCATCTCAAAATCAATCCTAAATAAAACCCCATTAATCCCCATCATCCTTTTGAAGATCAAACCATATGCAATTAGTTTTTCTTAAGTTCTTAATTTTGAAGATTGATCAATTTTTAGGGTTTTAATCTAATTAAAGGATACTAGGTTAACAAGGATTAAGTATTGAGTGTATGTTCAAGATTTGATTAAAGAAAAAGTTAGGGTTTGTGATTTTGAGGTTGTTTGGGTTTTGGCTAAACAAGGAGAACAAGGAGGAGTTTTTATTGATCTTTTACTTCTATCTTATTGTGTTTGTAAGTTAATTTTAAACCCTTTGTCATTGATTAATTTCTATACATATTGCATGTGTTCAGTTTTACTTTCTATAGGCATGCATGTTCATAGTTTTATTGATTTTGGTTTGATCATGAACATTAAGTTTTGATGTAGTGACATATGTTATTGAGATGTATTATGGCATTGCAAGTGAATAGATAATGATTTGGTTAAGATTTAGAAGGGTTTTGAAGTAGTTTTAGGGACTGTTTCTAGGTCAGTAGAAAAACGTGGATATTGCTATTAATTTTTGGCCTGGAGCCTGTAAATAAATTACATGGTAGGATAGATATTGTCTTAAGCTTCGTATGGCGAATTGGATGGTTTATCAACTCCTCCGGATGAGGGAGTTATGGCCATTTTACGATTGCTAGTCAAATCTGGAACATCGTTTGGAAAACGAGTTAAATTCCAAGTTATTACTCTAAAATGTAGGATAGGAAGCTAATCTCAGTAGCATACATCTTAAACTAACTTCTCCAAGTGGATTCACTTTAATAGCTATTACGGTTGGGGAAAAAACATCAAAATTGGTGTTTGGTAGGAAAATTTGAGACTGCTGCAGACTAGCGGTATAAATGGGTTAATTGAAACAAACTTTTGGTCTAATAAGGTCTGCATTATTTGATGTTATTGTAGAAATAAATTCAAAGTACATGTGTCAAATTGGATAGAGCCATATCTCCTTCGGATGAGTGAGATATGACCGATTTACAGAAACTAGTCAGTTCTGAACTACTGTTTGAAAAATGAATTTAACTCTAGATTTTTGCACTAAAGTGTTGGGTTTTTAAAACATGGTTAAACACTAGACATCATAATATTTCATCTCTCTTTGGATTCAACTTTATTTCTATTATATAATAGGATTTATGGCCAAAACCGTAAGCGTTAGAAATTCAGCGAACTTTCTGTTTTGAGTTATGATAAGTAAAAACCCATTTCCTGTGGATTGATAAATGGTTTGATTAAAAGGCCTAATGTTCTGGAAACTAGACTTAAGTATATTTCCAGGGGTGAAAGCCCCATCCTAGTATCATTTATAGGTTAAGAGATATGGTCTTATAAAGTTGACCAAAAATTCAGCAACATAGTTTTACACCTCTTCTTGAGAAATAAAAGTTATAATGCAATGCCATGCATACCAATTTGGGGATAATAATACTTTGGTTAAGTTATAATGCAATACCATGCATATCTCGGAAACATATCTCGTGATCATTCGATTTACTTTTACGTATCGATCTTCTTTATCATTCTAAGCTGCGTCACATCTTTTAGGTTATGCTTAGACGCTTCTCGCTCGTCCGATGATTCATCTACTTCTGGTCTTCATAACTCCTAATGTGAGTTCATAGCCCTGTCTTTTCTTCTTTAATGGTTTTCATAACTATTTTCGGAGTGAGAATACATGCTTGTTTTACTAAGCAAAATTACTGATTCCAATTTCACAAGCGTTACATGAATGTTTTTACTAAAGATTTTACTTGATTTTCACATGATTTCTAATACATGTTTGATACATGGTTGTTTACCATTGAATTTATTAAAGCGTGATTTTCTTACTACATGATTCGAGACCATTGACTATCTATCTACAGAACCGTGAGTTTTAAACATATTACTTGTTTTAAATGGGACATAAGTACTTGAAGGGTATGCCTGACCCGCTTATGAAATTATCTGCACGAGTCACTATTGCCAAAGTCCCTAATTTCGTGAATCGTTAATTACCTATGATGTGTAAACGCTGGTGTAATAAATTCAGTTACTATCGGGCCGGTGACTCCAGTTCGGGGTCTGAATCCTTTTTGGAACACCCTCTCAACGGATTTTATTACTCTGGAGAGTTAGGTATAGCAATATTACAAAATCTTTTAGGGCAAACTATATTTTTCTGTCAGTGGGATCGGTTGTCAGAGCTTTCAATGCAGATAATTTTTCTATTACTTGACACTGCATCTTCGTTGCATGGTCCGTGGTCTGTATCTTATTCCTTATTGGTCACTAATAAGCATACTTGATTTATTAATATTACTACTTGGTTTCGAAACAATTCTTCTAAATGTTGTTAAGCTACTTTTTATTAATGAAAACTTACTTGATTTTTGCAATATTGCTATTTACTTAAAATCTATGAATTCTAACATATATGTGTTGACTGGTTTTGCTTGTATTTTCTATGTTTTTATCTTGTTATCAAGCATTGGGGAGCATTCGAGACGGCGTGGCTATAAACAATAACTCCAAGGACTCAGGTTTTCTTTCCACATTCGATAACGTTTTAACTTGAAAATGTACAAAATGATTCCGTTTGAATTTGTAATCTTGTTAAATATAAATTATTAGTACCTGATTTAAACCTGAAATTTATAGAATGTGACTTTTTATTAAACATCTCTTTAGAGGTCGTGCTATTTCTGTAATATTGCTCCTTTATACTATGAAGTAGAACCCAAGTGTATTCCCGTGGTGCGTTTTGTGATGATTTTATGGGGGGTTGTTACAGATTGATATCAGAGCATTCGTTATTATTGACCTAGGTCGTTTTCAAACCTAGACTATATCCCTTTTCAAAAAATAGTATTGAGTCCTTCCACAATTCCGTACGATATCAACGCTTGAGTGCGCTAGGTAATTATATGCCTCCTTTTTTGGCATCTTATTGCAATTTAATAATATGAATATTATAATTCATTGGTATTATTTTGTCTCATAGCGTCTATTCTTATGACGTCATATTATTCGTACTCTTATACGGTCGGTTAGTGTATATACGCTGACATTTCGATTACTGCGTACTTCGGTTGTCTCTATTTTCTTCCTTCGCCGTCAATTCTAGATTATATATGGATACTGTACATTTATAAGATACGCTCTCTCAATTTCTTAAGCTTACTTATGGGATCACCGCATCTATAGATATAATAGTAATTACTATAAGGTGTTGATATTTTTGGTTACTTTGCTATATTTTTTGGAACTTTCGAGTAATGTTGGTATTTTAATGAGAAAATTTTGGCTTAAATCCTACTGTATCTTCGCATTAATGAATAGACTAATATGTTAGGTCCCAATGGCGAGTTGGATGGAACGCCAACTCTTTCGGATGGTCGAGATACGACCAAAATCATAGAAACAAAACTGAGTGGCATCCCATAATTTATAATGAGGATAGTTTTGCTTTAAATAATTTTATGTGATTAGAGGCTACTGGGGTTCTACTTTAAGAGGTGAAGGGTAAAAACATATGAGGACCATGTGGTTCTTTGGATAAATCCTTAACTATTCCGGATGAATGAGTTACGACTAGAACGGCCAAAAACTAATCAAAGTTATGCCAGCTTTTCAAAATGAGTTTGAGATAATATTTTCCTTTTTATATTTAGCGCCCATATTTCACAATATTAAAACCTATTAGGATTTACGATTAAAAACTTAAACATGGGCTTTGGTTTGGTCAAACAGAGTTATAAATGGGAATTATGCTAAAAACGATTGAACAAGAAAACGTTTTAAATAATCAGATTTGGCAAATTATGGTAAATGATAACTTCACTTAGGTTCTTAACACTTGGAGTATTTATCTTGTAAAAACTAGATTCTAACATCTTGTTTAAGGTGAAAACCGTTCGTTTATACCTATTACGGATTTTGAAATATAGGTCCATTAAGTCAGATTGCAAAGGGCAGAAATATTTATGTAATGATAATTACCTACGTATGTGTATAGTACTATGGTAAGTCTTAATAAGTTCTTTTTCTTTTGATTATTGTTATGTGCGAATGCGGTGGGTGATCTCTGAAACATTAACGTGACTTTATTTTATTTCCTTTTTGATAATATTGACATTCGGTGTACTTTGTCAATTCCAATAGGTATTTTTATTGTTTAACTCGGAGCTTCCGGCAACACTATTTTTATGCCTTGAATCGCGTATGTTGTTTTCATAAACACCATCGTTCTGAAATCTTCCATTTGATGGGAGTTACGGCTTTATTTGTTCACAGCGGATCGTGCCTGTATCTTTGGCACATACCTTTGGAACTTGATGGATAACGTTCATTAACTTTCTTGTTACTTCTTATGAATTTGAAGAATCATGCGTCAAGTAGACACTTCTTTTTTACTTATTGACATGTTTAATATCTGTGGTTTGTGTTGGCATGCTTAAGTAGGAATGATTTATAATCGTCCTTGATTGAATGTATTCGGATGACTTCTTCATTTTGAATAAGGAAATTATAAACCGCCGAACCATAAGTTATAAATTATTACTCTACAAGGATTGGGACGCTCTTTTGTACGTGACAAATTTTAATATTAGTGGCTTATGTGTATAGACATAGCATGCGTTTAAGAATCATTCTTGGCTATGAAACTCCTTTCGACTTCATTAATTTGTTATATGGATTTTTTTCATTTGTATCGACTGCAACGAACTTCATAAGCTAATAGTAATGAACCCTTAATCGCTTCTAAGAATTGACGACTTGTTAAATTCCTCGTTTCTAATGGCTTCTTCTTTGAGTCATGTATTTTATCTTTCCTTTTAAGGATTATCATGATATTCAATCCGTTCGCTTATGCACGTTGCATATATTTGATGTTTTGACTTTTCCTTATTTAGTTTCCGTTGGAAACCTCGACGATGACTTGTGTATATCCTCATCTCTTCACAATTTAAACCATAGACGAATAAGGCGAATCGAGCACTGGGACGGCTCTCCCCTAAGGAGGGAGGATGTAAAACCCCGTATTTAAGGTCACTACTATTTCTAGTCTCATATTTATTTTATAAATCTTGAAGAGTTTACTTTTACATTTTAGAAGATTTTTATTAAAATCACCAATTTTAAAACCCTCGCGAATCGTACAATTTAATTTATCCATTCTATCGATCGAGAAATCAACTAATGTCATATTTTAGCCATGAGAGCTCGTTTAATTTATTTTTATTATTTTTCATCTTTTATTCATGTTTTAGCCGAAACCGTGTCAAAAATCATGATTTTACAACAAATAACGAATTAAATAGGTTATTGGGCCCGAGAAACAAAGTGATACAAAGATTACCAATCAAAAAGCCCAGCTAAGCCCACCCTCATAGGGGGGGGGGGGCAGTCCCAAGCTTAAACAAACACCACCCCTTATATTTTTTTTGTAAATTATACCAATATTGCATCTCCTATAAATAGCCCACTCCCCTTTATTCTCTTTTATATAAATTGGAACAAAACACACACAGACAAAAAAAATCGACTCCTTTCTTCTCTCCTTCTTGTTCGAACCAAAAACCCAAAACCATCACTTCCAATAATCCAAATCACTCCCATTCCATCTCAAAATCAATCCTAAATAAAACCCCATTAATAACCATCATCCTTTTGATGATCAAACCACATGCAATTAGTTTTTCTCAAGTTCTTGCTTTTAAAGATTGATCAATTTTTTGGGTTTTAATCTAATTAAAGGATATTGGGTTAACAAGGATTAAGTATTGAGTGTGCGTTCAAGATTTGATTAAAGAAAAAATTAGGGTTTGAGATTCTGAGGTTGTTTGGGTTTTGGCTAAACAAGGAGAACAAGAAGGAGTTTTTATTGATCTTTTACTTCTATCTTATTGTGTTTGTAAGTTAATTGTAAACCCTTTATCATCGATTAATTTCTATACATATTGCATGTGTTCAATTTTACTTTCTATAAGCATGCATGTTCATAGTTTTATTGATTTTTGTTTGATCATGAACATCAAGTTTTGATGTATTGAGATATGTTATTGAGATGTATTAATGGATTGCCAGTGAAAGATAATGATTTTGTTTAAGAATAGAAAGGTTTTTTGAAGTATGTTTTAGGGATCTGTAACCAGGTCAGTACAAAACGTGGATATTCCCTGAATAATTTTTACCTGGAGCCTAGAATAAATTACATGTAGGAGCGAGATATGTGACGTAAGTTTTCGTAATGGCGAATTTGATGGTTTATCAACACTTCTCTGGAAGAGGGAGTTTATGGCGTTTTAAGATTGCAGTTCAAATCTAGAACATCGTTAGTGAAAACGAGTTAAATCCAAGTATTACTCTAAAATGTAGGATATAAGCTAATCCAAGTACATACCTCATAAACTAACTTCTCCAAGTGGCTTCACTATAATAGCTATACGGTTTAGAAAAAACAACAAATTAGTGTTTGGTAAGGAAAATATGAGACTGCTGCATACTAGCGATAAAAAGGTGTTAATTGAAGCTAAAAACTTTTTTGCAATAAGGTCTACATTAAATGATGTTATTGTAAAAATCAATTCAAATTACATTTGTCTATTGAATAGAGCCATATCTCCTCCGGATGATGTGAGATATACCAATTTACAGAAACAAGTCAGTTCAGAACTACTGTTTTGAAAAATGGGATTAAAACACTAGATTATATTTCCACTAAAGTGTTTGGTTTTTACACATTATGTTAAAACACTAACATCATAATATTTCATCTCACTTTGGAATTCAACTTAATATCTATTATATAATAGGATTTATGGCCAAAACAGCAAGCTTTCGAAAAATATCAGCTACTATCTGTTTTGAGTTTCTGATAAGTAAAAACCCATTTCCCATGGATATGGTAAATGGTATGATTAAAAGGCCTAATGTTTCAGGAACAATACTTAAGTATATTTCCAGGGTGAAAGCCCATCCTTTATCTTTTATAGTTAAAGATATAGGTCTAAAAAAATGACAACAACTTTAGCAACATAGTTTTACACCTCTTCTAGAAAAATAAAAGTGCGACCACAAGGTAATAAGATTTTAATAGGTAAAAATCATAAAGCGAGACTAATTAGACACTAAATATAGTATAATTGCATGTTTATACCAATTTGGGGAAAAAAATCACTTGTTTAAGTTATAAATTCGAAGTCATGCATACTTCGTAAACATATCTCGTGATCAAATCGAAAAACTATTACGTACCGATCACTTTATCAATCTACTCTGGCGTCACATCTATTAGTGTTGTGCTTAGACGCTTCTCGCTTGTCCGATGATTCATCTACTTCTGGTCTTCATAACTCCTAAGGTGAGTTCATAGCCCCATCATTTCTTTTTTAATGGTTTTCATAACTATTTTCGGGGTGAGAATACATGCTTGTTTTACTAAGCAAATTAATGATTCCAATTCACAAGTCGTACATGTATGTTTTAACAAAAGATTTATACTGATTTCTCCTGATTTTCAAATACATGTTTGATACATGGTTGTTTACCATTGAATTTATTAAAGCTTAAATTTGCTTACTAAATGATTGAGATAAGTGTTATCTATTTACAAAACTGTGAGTTTTGAACATATACCTGTTTTAAATTGGACACAAGTTCTTGAAGGGTATCTTGACTCCATTATAGAGAACTATCGTCGAGACCAATTGCTAAAGACCCTAAATCGTGCACCGTTAACTACCTGCGAGTGGGTAACGCTATTGTAAAATAAATAGTACTAAGAGGTGACTCCCCATTCGGGGTCTGAAATTCTATTGGAACACACACTCACAATGGATATATACTTTGGAGAATTAGGTATAAATCAAATAAATTCCAAATCTTTGGGGCAAACAATAATTCACGTCAAAGGTGATCGTTGTCACGACTCAATGCGATTCATTCTATTACTTGACACTGCATTCTTGCATTGTCGTTGTTTGATCCTTAATCTTAGGTTGGTCCTCTAATTACAAACTTGAAACATTAAATTACTACTTGGATTTCGAACAAATTATCTAAATGTTGTAACGCTACATTTCTACTGAAACATTACTTGATTAATATCAATACTGCTTTTACTTAAATCATGAATTCAACAAATATCATTATTGTTAACGTTTCGCATGTATATTTCTCAGTTTATATCTTGTTATAGCTAAAGAATTGGGAGCATTCGCATGCATGGATAACAACAAAACATCAAGACCTTATTTTCTTTCACATTCTATAAACATTTTAAACTTCAAAGTAAACAAAAAGAAATCACGATTTGAACCTTGTAATCTTGTTTAAATTATAAAATAATAGACCTGATTTTACTCTACATTTAATAGAATGTGACATTTTATAAAGACTCTTTTGAGTCGTTGTCTGTAACATGTATTTTTAATACTAATTAAGAGCACCCCAAAGTGGTATTCCGCCGTTTCGTGATTTTTTATGGGGGTGATACAGATGCTACAGGAGCACTCTTATATCGAACTAGGTCGTTTCAAAACCTTATACATAATACCGATTTTCGAAAAAAATTTAAGAGTCCTTCACTATTGTCCGATATCCGTGCGCGCTTGCTCCCAAGTAACTTATATGCTCCCTTTTGCATCCTTATTTCTATTATATTAATAATGAATAAAAAATTCTGGTACTTATTTTGCACTCATACGACAATCTATACTGTCATATTAATTTCTTTAAACGGACGTTTAAATATACGCTGACCATTTCGATATCTCGTACAACCTGTTTTTCGTTATATTCTCCTTGAACGTCAATACTAGTATTATATATGGATACTCGTACATATATGAGCTACTCTCCTCTCAAATTCTTACGCTTATCTTTGGGATCACCGCCATCTATATATATAATAGTAATTCCTATAAGTGTTGACTATTTATGTTTACAATTCAGCTATTTTTTATTTGGAACATTCGAAGTAATGTTGTATTATTAATGAGAAATTTTTGGCTTAAATCCTACTGTATCTTTACATTAATGAATAGAACTAATATGATTAGGTCCCCAAATGCGAGTTGGATGGAACGCAAACTCTTCCGGATGGTCGAGTAAGACCAAAACCGTAGAAACAAACTTAGTGTGTACCCATAATTTGTAATGCAGATAGTTAGGCTTATAACTAATTTTATTTGACTTGTAGGCTACTGGGTTTTTACATGGGTAAAGGTAAAACATATGAGGACCATGTGGTTATTTGGATAAATCCGTAACTATTCCGGATGAATAGTTATACTAGAACGCCAAACTAATCTTTACAATTGTGCCATATTTTTCAAAAAGGAGTTTGAGATAATAATTATCATATTAAGTGCCCCATTTTCAAATAAAACCATAGATTTAGATAACTTAAAAATGTGCTAGCGTTTTGGGTCCAAACGGAGTATAATAAAATGCGAATTATACTAAACGATATAACAATAAAACGTATAAATAATCAGATTTGGCAAAATATGGTAAAGAATAACTTCACTTAGTGTTCTTAACACTTGGAGTATTAATCTTATAATCTCAGTAAACAAGAGTCTAACATCTGTTTAAGGTGAAAACCGTCGTTAAAACCTAATACGGATTTGAAATATGTGGTCCATTAAGTCGGATGCAAGGGCAAAAATGTATATGTATGATAATTACCTACATATTTGTAAAGTACTATGGAAATTCTTAATAATGTTCTTTTTCTTTAATATTTTAAATAAGCGATGCGGTGAACATATGAAACATTAACGAGACTTATTATTTTATTTCATTTTTGATAATATTGACAATCGTGTACTTGTCGATTTCCACTAGTTATTTATAGTTTACTCTGATCCGAACACTATTTTTATGCTCTTGAATCGCGTATGTTGTTTTCATAATCCATCGTTCTGAAATCTTCCATTTGATGGGAGTACGACTTCATCTTGTTATCTCGAATCGTGCCGTCTTTTGGCACTTACCTTTAGAACATGATGGACTAAAACGACTCCATACTCTTCTTGTTACTATCTTATGATTTTTGAAGAATCATGCCGTCAAGGTATACACTCCTTTTTTTACTTAATGTAACATTGTATTTTTGATATTGAGTTTATGTGTCCGGCCATCTCTTAAGTAGTTTGATTTAAAATCGTCTTATTGAAAATGAATTGGGACTCTTCTTCAATTGAATAAGAAATTATAAACCGCCGAACATATGTTTATAAATTAATTACTTACAAGGATTGGAACGCCTCCTTAGTTTGTAAGTGACAAATATAAATGAGTGGGGTTTGAGTATTCCGACATAGCATGCCATCGAATCATTCTTGGGCTATTAACTCCCCATTCGCTCATAATTGTTATATGGTATTTTTTTCAGAGAATATGATCGACCGCGGCGAACTTGATAAGCTAATAGTAATGAACCCTTAATCGCTTCTAAGAATTGACGACTTGTTAAATTCCTCGTTTCCAATGGCTTCTTCTTCGAGTCATGTATTTTATCTTTCCTTTTTTAAGGGATTCTCGCGATATTCAATCCGTTCGCATATTCAACTTGCAAATATTTGATGTTTTGACTTTTCTCATTTATTTCCGTTGGAAACCTAGACGATGACTTTGTGTATACCCCATCTCTTTCACATTTAAACCATATACGAATAAGGCGAATTGAGCACCGGGACGGCGCTCCCCTAAAGAGGGGAGGATGTAAAACCCCGTAATTAAAGGTCACAACTATTATCTATTCTCATATTAATTTAATAAGATCATAACAGGTTTTACTTTTCATTATAGCAGATTTTTATTAAAATCCGCAATTATAAAACCCTCACAATCGTACAATTAAATATTATCCATTCTAATCGATCGAGAAAATTCAAAAACCCGAAAAATGTCATAAATTAGCCATGAAGCTCGTATTAATTTAATTTAATATTTTTTTGTCAAAAATCTTGATTTTAGCAACAAATAATCGCATTAAATAGGTAATTGGGCCCGATAAACAAACTGAAACAAAGATAACCCAACAAAAAGCCCAGCCAAGCCCCCTCATAGAGGGTGGCCGTCCCAAGGGCTTAAACAAACTCCACACCCTTATATTTGTTTTAGGAATAATACCATATAGCATCTCCTAATAAATAGCCCACTCCCTTAATTCTTTATATATAAATTGGAACAAAACACACACAGACAAAAAAAATCGACTCCTTTCTTCTCTCCTTCCTGTTCGAACCAAAAACCCAAAACCATCACTTCCAATCATCCAAATCACTCCCATTCCATCTCAAAATCAATCCTAAATAAAACCCCATTAATACCCATCATCCTTTTGATGATCAAACCACATGCAATTAGTTTTTCTCAAGTTCTTGCTTTTAAAGATTGATCAATTTTTTGGGTTTTAATACTCATTAAAGGAATATATTGTTAACAATGATTAAGTATTGAGAGTGTACGTTCAAGATTTTTATTAAGAAAAAAGTAGAGGGTATTAATTTGAGTTGTTGGTTTTGGCGAAGACAGGAGAACAAGAGTTTTTATTGATCTTTTACTTCTATCTTATTGTGTTTGTAAGTTAATTTTAAACCCTTTATCATTGATTAATTTCTATACATATTGCATGTGTTCAATTTTACTTTCTATAAGCATGCATGTTCATAGTTTCATTGATTTTGGTTTGATCATGAACATCAAGTTTTGATGTATTGAGATATGTTATTGAGATGTATTAAAGATTTTTGAAGGGTTTTGAAGTAGTTTTAGGGACTGTTTCTAGGTCAGTAGCAAAACATAGATATTCCTAATAATTTTTGGCCTGGAGCCTATGAATAAATTACATGGTTGAAAGATATGTCTTAAAGATTCGTAAGGCGAATTGGATGTATTATCAACTCCTCCATATGAGGGAGTTTATGGCGATTTAACCTTGCTAGTGCAAATCTGGAACAAAGTCATTATGAAAACGAAATAAATTCCAAGTTAATACTCTAAAATGTAGGATAGTAAATCTAATCTCAGTATCATGCATCTTAAACTAACTTCTCCAAGTGGATTCACTTTAATAGCTATTTACGAGTTATGGAACAATAACATCCAATTAGTGTTTGGTAGGAAAATATGAGACTTATGTCAGAGCCAGCAGCAAACAATTGGTCTAAGAAGTTATGCCAAATATTATGGGATTGTATCAATAAATACAAATACATGTGTCTAATTGCTAGGGGGTGACCATAACTCCTCCAGATGATAGATATATGACCAATTACGGAAACTAGTCATTCTGAACTATGTTTTAAAAATGGATTTAACTCCCAATTTTTGCGACTAAAGTGTTGGTTTTTTAAACTGATTAAACACTAGACATCATAATCTTTCATCTCTCTTTAGATTCAACTTGATTGCTATTATATAATAGTATTTTATTGGCCAAAAACGAAAGAGTTAGAGAATCATCGAACTTACTGTATTAGTTTATGTTAGTAAAACCCATTCTCGTGATTGGTAATGTATGATTAAAATGCCTTAATGTTCCCTAGAAACTAGGCTTAAGTATATTCAGGGGTGAACAGCCCCATCCGCCTTTTATCTTTTATAGGTTAAGATATATGGTCTTTTAATTGACCAAAAATTCAGCAACAAGTTTTTACGCCTCTTCTATAGAAATAAAAGTACCGACCGCATAGTAAAAAAATAAGAATCATTAAAGCAGACTTAGTAGACACTTAATGGTAGAAAAGATATTCAGGTTGTAAACCATAATGGGGGATACTAATACTTCGTTAAGTTATAAATGCAATTCCATGCATATCCGGAAACATATCTCGTGAATCATTCGATTTACTTTTACGTATCGAACTTCTTTAACAATCAAAGCCACGTCCACATCTTTAGGTTGTGCTAGACGCTTCAGCGAACGTATTAATGATTCATCAACTTCTGTGTCTTCATAAACTCCTAAGGTGATTTTCATAGCCCTTATCTTTTCTTCTAATAATGGTTTGCAAAACTATTTTTGGGGTGGAAGAATAAAAAACAAACAATGCTTGCTTTACTACGCAAAATTATTGATTCCAATTTCACAAGCTTAAATAAAAATGTATTTTACTAAAGATTTTTTACTTGCTTTCAAATGATTACTAATACATGTTTGATACATGTTTTTACCATTGAAATTTATTAAGCATAAATGCTTACTAAAAATAATTGAGATCATGTTAATACTATTTACAAAACCAGAGTTTTGAACCTAACCTGTTTATATTGGACACAAGTGCTTGAATGTATATTCTAGACCCATTAATTAGCATAAACTATCGTAGAGTACCAAAATGCTAAAGTATCCTAATATCAAGCACCGTTAACTACCTTTGATGGGTAGGAACGTTAGTTTAGATAAAAAGTACTATGGGTGACTCCCCAATCGGGGTTTTGAAACTTTTGGAACACCCACTCTCAACCGATATATTACCTGAGAAATTAGGTGATATAGCAATAATACCAAATCATTTATCGCAAACTATATTTTCTCGTCTAAGGGATCGGTTGTCACGAGCTCAATTCAAATTCTGTTACTTGACAACTGCATTCATTGCATAGTTTATTGTTGATCTTATACCTTTTGGACCCACTACTAAGCATACTTATTTATTAAAATTACTACTTGGATTTTGAAACAAATTCTCTACATGATAGAACGCTACATTTTTTTTACTGAAATCATTATTGATTTATATCAATACTGTTTTTATACTTAAACCTATGAATTCGCCAACAATTTTTTAGTTTTTTGCATGTACTTTTCTCAGAGTTATATCATGTTAGCTATCATTGGGAGCATTCGAGACGCATGGATATCAACAAAATCAAGACTCAGTTTTCTCACATTTGATAACATTTTAATTTCAAAATATACAAAATGAATCATGTTTTGAACTCATATAATCTTGTTAAATTTTAAATAAATGGGACCTCAAATTACTCTGACATTTTAATTGAATGTGACATTTTATTAACGTCTCTTTTTGAGGGAGGTCGAATTCTTTAACTTGTACTATCAACTATAAGTAGCTCCCCAAAGTGGTATTTACGTATTCGTTTGATTTATATGGTTAGTTACCGATTAGCAGCAGTAGAGTACGATTTTAGGGCCAAAAAACCCGAATGTACCTCTTCCAATTCATGTTTTAAATCAAGTAAGGTTTACTATAATCTTTTTAATATGTCTATGTGTTGTTTGAATAATTTCCTATACTTTATCTTTAAAACGTGCTTTGCTAAACCTCCTATTGATTTATTAAGATTTATGAAACCTAGAATGAAATCTTAGTATTGTTGCAACTTGTGTAAGGATGTGGCACGTTAGACTAACAACCCTAATTTGTACTGGCATCGGTTGTTGATATGTCTAGAAAACATGATTGTGTAGAAAGGGATACCATCGGGAAACAGTCCTTCATACCACCTTTCCCCCTAATATGGTGATCCACTCTTAATATATTATCACATGACACTTAGTTGTCTCTAGGGCCATGTAAAATCTCCATACTACCCTTGCATTTGTGTATGAGCTCTAGCGCATACTAATAGACGACGATTCGAGGAAAGTTTTCAAAGCTTTAGGAAATAATTAACCACAAAACATCACAAGTTTGACAAGGCAACACACTAGGAGAATCAATCTAAGGGAGTAATACACTATTTAATAAACATATGTATTACGAAGTAACACCCCATTTGGTATTCCGCTGCGTTGTAAGTGATTTTTGGGGGTGTTACACATACCTCTCTCCAAATATATGATTTACTTGCTTTCCATAAAATATAAAAATACAAAAATAATCTTCTCTCAACCCTTAGAATTCTGTTAGACAGTGATCAAGCCTTCCCAACCTATTCCTCGAGTGAACGATAAACAACCTCAAGTCTTGCCTATACTACACTACAACGATTAGGTGCACTGCCTAGGGAGTTGTAAAACTTCTCGTGTAGAAGTCCTACGATGACTGCACATCAAGTTTTTGGCGCCGCTGCCGGGGAATAGTTAGGTTTTGATCATAGTTTAGCTTAGTTCTACTCGCTTAAATCATTTTAAGTGAGATTTTATTTCCGCATATTAGCTTTCTTGTAGTCTGTCTTTTCTTTCTACCCTTTGTTTTGTAAATCACTCTTTCGTTCACCATCATGATGTATGAAAGACCACCAACCACACCCTTTCAAAACCCCCCACGAAACACAACCTTCCCATTCCAAAGATATACCTTGGTGTTCCAACAACATCAAGATGAACCTATCTACGATGCGTGGACTCGTTTCAAAAACTTAATCAAAAGAGTCCCTCATCATGGCCTCGATTTATGGTCCCTTACTCAATTCTTTTATGATCATGTCGACGACTATACCCGAATGGACCTTGACTTTGCAGCAGACGGGAACCTTAGGGAATTAAGTGGTGAAGAAGCATGGGAAGCCATAGAAAATTTCGCCCAAGGCCAAAAAGAATGGGACAACCCACCAAACATTATTTCTGAACAAGAAGTAGCAAATTTGAAGGCTCAAGCAAAAAGATTGTTTGGAAATGAGGATGTTTGGGTTGAGATGCATAGAGGTATAGCATGGGATAAGGTGGAAAATTCAGACCCACAAAGTACCCCACAAGTCCTCCCATCATTTGAGGAATACACACCGCCCGTGACTTGCCCGGAAGAAGTAGAAGAGACTTTAGGAACCCCGATAGAGGTAGAACCTTTGGACGAAACACAACTAGAGGATTTAGGCTTGAATACTTGTAATCATGACATTCCTCTTAGTTCTAGGGAAATTCCTAGTTTTGATGAGCTGGAGCCTCAACCAAATCCCTTACCAAATTGTCCATCCTTAGATGTAAGTCTAGAAGAAGAAAGAGGTCCCGAACCACCCATCAAACCACATAGCCCGGATAGTTTTAGGATGAAGGAAGTAGATCATTTGACCAATCATACACCGCCTTCACCTCGCGTGGCATCTTTCCACCCTAAGGGTACGTATTGCTATTATCACCCATGCATTGGCGACCCTAAGAAATATTATGGATTTAAACCGGGTTTATTAGGACATAGTGGATCCCTAGGTGTTGATTTTTCAAACATGGAGATGATAGAAAATGAGTGGGAATTAGAATCTAAGGAAGTTTCTTTTCTAGGAAGAATACTTAATTCACCCGTTAGGCCAAAAGAAGTAAAGAAGGTTAGGATTAAATAGACACACCATTTGGAGCATATAATTCAACAACCAATTTTTTCAACATTTGACTCCTTCTCACAACAATGGTGTGTACCGTTACTATCACCCGCACTTGAACTCAAGTGTAGGGGAACCCTCCCCTTTAGGGTAGAGTCAGGCTCGTGACTCGAACAAAAACAAGCGCTTCTTGGGAGGCAACCCAAGCACGTCTCAACAACCCAATATTTACTTTCCCGCAATTAGGAGTGTCATGTATGTTTTAATTCTTTACCATTTGTTTTATTATGTTTGAACTATCTTGTAATCATGCTTTGTTTGTTTTTAACCTCGTCTTAATTTGAATCAAAGGTATTTTGCAAATAATAAGTGTAGGGGAATTTATCCGGCATTTGAGCCAAATTTAAACATAATAAATGAATTGTTTAGATTAATTCGCGTCAATTTCGAGTCATATGATTGAATTGTTAAATCCCAGGTTTTGTACATCAATTTATATAGGAATTAACTTATGGAATCAAGTGCTAGAAATTTTTCATCAAAAACAAAAATTTCGTTTTCACAGACTGTGGAGACGGCGTCACGATTAACACCCGACGCCGTCACCACGACACTTGTGACGGGGTCACCACAACCTTGACGGCGTCAAACACCCAGGTTCCGAAAACTTAAAGTTTTTAATTATTATTGAAAATAAAACTTGCACGACATTTAATATATTTATTCTTCCATTATAAACCTGCAAAACCTAATGAATTTAACAATTCTTTCATCCTATCTATCGAGTCAAACCCTAAATTCATATTGTATATTGGTAAATCGCACATTTTATGCTTGGTATAGTTGTCTTTGTCTTTGATTACAGGTTATATTTGATGAGAAGAAGCTTGGAAGTTCTTAGGAAGTTTCATTGGATGATTCTCGGAGGACGATTTAACCAGTTATCGCATGTTTCTTCTCCATTATTGAGTAAACCAGGGGAGTACTAGTTTCTTTTCCTTGTTTTCTTTTCCCTTTATCTGTTTTAACGGGTACTTCTAGAGAACATTGGGGACAATGTTCAACTTAAGTGTAGGGGGAAAATAAGCCTTAGAAACTATTCTTTCATTTGTTTGCTTTGTCTTAAAATGATGGGTAATATATCAAACATAGCATAAGAGTTAATTTTTACCCAATTTTTAAATTTTTTTATGACACAATCCGATTAAACAAAGTATTATTAGCATCTCATGGATAGGAATATATATTACTAGCACAAAACCCTCAAAATTCCACCCCCACAATGTGAGGTTCGCCCTTAGATATTATACCTTTAGCTTGTTCGAGTTAAGGAGTGAGCAATCATGTGTGTCTATTCCGTCGTTACGGATGTGTATGCGTGGTTTTGTCGCCTTTTCTGGAACATTGGTATCGGTTACTTTAGGATTATGAAGTATATCGGTAGCATATTAAATTCTAGAACTTGTTATTGTGATGCATCCCGAGACCGCATAGTGAGTATTAGGATTTGCTTGATAAGAGGCATTAGGATTAACCCATGTTTTAAACCTGTAATTGTTATGATGGTCACACCAATCATGTAACTATCTCACGCCCTTGCCATGCACTCATTTTTAATGCAGCATACCCCTGGTACAACCCTCCAAGCCTATCCTTTTTCACGGTTCTTGTAATTTTCTAGTTAAGCCGGACTATTAATGAAGAGCATTGTTAACCCTTAAACCAATCATTACACCCAAATCGCCTTAGCCTACCTTATATGTACTCACTTTTAGTACATTATTGTGTTTAACCCAAGTTAATTATTGAGTACACGGTTGCTAAGTCCTTATCCTTGTAAATACAGTTTTGGGATGATTGGGATTCATGGTAGTATTTATTTCATGGAAGAATAGGGAAGAAAAGTTAAGTCAATACCCCTCAAAAGTTTTAGTCAAATGGTCGCATGTTATTTTGATCCAGCCTCAAATTCGGTCATTAGTTAAATTTGTAAATATCGAGCATTTAAAAGCTCAAGTATAGGGGCACGTATAAAACCGCCATGTGATGTATATGTTATTAAAAAAAATTAGAAAAGAAAAATAGAAAGAGATTGATGTAGGTGTGTGTAGAGTTTGTAGATCTTCGTCCGAGTCTTGACATAACAACCAAACCAAAGTGTATTCATGTAAATAATTAGCTAACCCTTCCACTCCAAATTCACCCAAAGTCACCACTTAAATGTATCCCATCCGTTTTCGTTTCCATTATATGTTACACCTTACACCAACACCACACAACCCTTTATAAAGACCTCCTAGATAGAAATGAATAATTCATGCCCTAGCGAAGGAGTTTGATCATTTACAATCCTATGTAATCTTATATGCTATGACAGGTAATGAGTGTTGATTTTCCATTTCCCCCATATGTTATAATTTATTATACAACCGAGTGAAAGAGAGAATCCCCAAACACTTATGTGAGGTGCTAGTATATACTTTCCGTGCTTTTAATTACGAGGTCTCGAAGGTTGTGTTGTAGAATATGTTTAAAGAGTAGGTAAAATGACCTCGCATATTGTTATTGTCTAGGTAGAAAATGTAACCTTTGCCCTTTTTATGTTCTGAATATTTCATTAATAGTCCTTTGACTATTTGACTTTTGTCAGTTTATTCAGATTTTGTACCGGGTTAACGTGGTGAATTTTATGAGAATATGCGATGAATTGAGGATTATTGTGAATAACCATCCTTTTTGGAAGAATTATTGGTGTATGTTATTCGGGTGGTTTGACCCGTGAATTTTGAGAAATGCCAAAAAACAAGTCTGACACGTCCGTTAATGTCCAAATTAAGTTTTGAAGGGTTGAAAGTGAAAATATGTCATGTGAATACTCTAGGTTAATGGAAAAGTATTTTTAAAGTGAATAAAAATGCTAATTTACTTTGGGGTAAATTTTACGTTTGAGTTTTACGAGCTTTTAAGTGATTTTGACACGAAAAGAAAGACCCGAGACCCCATAGGTTGCTATGGCCGGTCATGGTATGGTTAAGGGGACAAGATGGCTTAATTTTAGCTAATATGTCCCAAGGTGTGTACACTTATATTCCTTTTCACCTCATTCCACTCATTCTTATCATATTCAAAAAAAATCAAAAACACACACTCTTGTGTGTGTGTATAACCGGCCGAACTCCACACAAACAAGAAACACATAAATTTTTGAAGATTGATAAAAAAAATGAAGATATAAATATTGGGGGTTGATTCTAGTGTTTGATATTCATTTAAACAACGTTTTAGGGTGTCCGGTTCGTGTCGAAATCTACAAATTTGAAGATTTTCTTGTAAGTTTTTCAATTTAAATTTCGTTTGTCCTTTTGGTTTATTTTGATGCATAGATGTTAGTGTACAAGTTGATCGTTTGTGAAAATCGATTTTGAAACGAAACTTATGTTAAAGGGTGTTTATTCATGAATAGTAAAAGGAAAAAAGATGGTATTGTAGTTATTGATATCGGGTCGTGATGGATGAATAATATATGGATGCTAAATGCATAAATTTCATAGAACTTATTAGCTTATTCGGGCTTATTTTTAAGCTATTTCTTGGCTTATTTTGGGCTTATATGCTACGAATGGTTTCCCAAAATCACTAGGAAAGTGATTTTGATTATTTTTGTGTTATGACATATGTTGTGGAATATTTTTGAGGCTTATGGTATTAACCAAAAGCGATACGTAGCTTAATAGCTTATTTTCAAGCTTAATATACGTATTGTAGAGTTTATGACTCACGGCCCAATAAGTCTATTTGAGCCGCGGCTTAATGGGAGGGCTTATTGTGGTCCGGATTATTTCTACATATAAGGTATATACTAAAATATGTAAATGGACTTTGGTTTTGGAATTAAATTGTATTTTGGACATTATAAATGTCCATAATGGACCCTGTTGGGAAAGGCCAATAAGCGATATAAAGTATTTATTAGAAAGTTTGAGACTTTTGAAAGTTGAAAAATGTATTTCAAGTGTTTTGAATGATATATTTTGAAGAAAAGTGTTGGTAAGTGATAAAGATTGAGATTTTGGAATTTTGTCGAAAAGTGTCGAATTTGTGAAAATTTATGAAAATAAGGATTGAAACCTTGGAAAACGTTGTATGAGCGTACAAGTCATGTCGAAATTTCGTAAAAAGTTTATACTTAGAAATTTTCATAAAAACATGATTTTTGATTTTAAATAATAAATAATGTTAATCATTTTAATTATTAGATAAATTCCACTAAAAACGAAAAATTATATTTTCTCCAAAAACCTTCTCTAATTGTTTATTATGAAGTAAACTTTTCCATTTCACCGAACAAGATTATATGAAAGTGTCTAAGGTGTACCGACTGGACTTGTCGAGATATATATATAATTAATAATTATAAATATTTAATATTTACTTAACAATACGCTAAATACTATAAGTATGTATTATCGAAGACTGAGACTGATAGATGGAGATTAATTCGTCAACCATCACACCACTAAAAAGTGTTTTGGGTAATTGTACAACGCGTCTAAACTATATGCATCAAACGTGAAGATTATTTTGGAATTGGATGATTAAATATGGGACATTAACTGGACTAGGTAGTGTGCGGGCGTCGTTGAATTTGCTTGTGTGATTGAGATTGGGTAACTAAAGACTTGCTTGAGGTGAGTTCTCGTAGCCCCACCTTTTTTATTGTTTTTCGTTGGAGGGAAAATGATATTCAAAATGTGTTTTGAAAATGTTTTAATTGATACTGTGCGAAAATGTGGTTTTGTTTTTAGAACAAGTATGTGTTTAAGACTGCTATTTGAATATTATGTGATGCAATGACTGTTTGGATCGAGATGGGTACGCCTACACCAGATGATTGTTAGATTTATATAGAACGGAATTGGTACTCCTACCTAGATTTGTGTGATATTAGAGCGTATATGGTACTGCCCTACCTATGTTTGTTTGTGGGTCTTGCCCTAATTTTAGTGCTTCAGCCTGGTAGGCCCTTTAGGTGCAAAAGTGTCATAATGCTATTGATTAGCGGTGATGCATAGTTGTTTGCATATATTCACTGTCAAATAGCACTAATGTCCACTGTTGAAGTATTGCACAACTTTATGGGTTTAAGGTCACACCTACGAGCTCCCAACATTATTGTTGACGTTTTTAGAGTATCATTTTCATGTGAAGTGAAAGAGGAATAGTTGGTGAATGAGAGTAATCTTAGAAGTATCGTTGAAGTGGATTTTCGTTTGAGTCTTGCTTTCTGTTTATTTTGATTACTAGTTTTGATGTTATGGAATAAGATTAGATTTTGGTCCCCTGTAGGCGTTGTAATAATTGTACGAGAATTGTGGTTTTATTTGCAATTTGGACATCACTTGAGTTTGTTCAAGGTTATGGTCTTCATAGCCCTGAGTTATGCAATGTATTTATGTCCTCTTTTTGTACCTTGTGTTATGATTGATCATTATGTTGCTTTCCCTGTTTACCGCCATTATCGGGTTTTATTGAAAACCGAGCAAGGTTATAGAGGAACAAGGTGGGATTGGCCTAGACTATAACCTAAGATCCGTCGTTTAGTCGCGTATAGGATCTATGTGCGCGGTGTTCCGCTTTTGTGTGCCTTTGTGTGTTCATGGTTTGGTGCCTTAGTTATGTCAGTCATTAAAATGGGTGGGCTCAATATTGAATATGGAATCGGAAAAGGATGCGAATGTAAGTTGCTGTGGCCAACGATTTTATAAAGCGTATCACAACTCACTCATACTTCGTATTGTGGTTCACACAAATCGATGTTGACACATCGTAGGGTGGTGTTATGTGTATATCGGTATATATAGTAAGATAATATATATATATATATATAAAATATTAAAAAAAAATATCTAATAGTCCTTGCCACGTTACCCTAATTTTTCGCCAAGGTTCCTCCTCGTCTAGATAATGCCACCAAGGGTGATGACCCGAAGTGCTGGTCGGCCTGTTGCCGAATCACAAGGAGGGGGAACGGGTGAACGAGTTGGTAGAGGTGGAAGGGGTAGAGGACCTAGGGAAGGTAATGATGAGCGTGTTGATGATTTGAATGGTCAAGGAAATGACCAGGGTTTGGGAGCTAACGGGGGTGTAGAGGGAGTCAATGGGAATGTAGAGAGAGCCAATGGGGGTGCACCCAACTTCTCAACGATCATTGCCCAACAATTGCATAACCTCTTACCCCAAATGTTGGCTCAGGTTAGTAACTGGGGAAATGTTGGAAATCAAAATGGTAATGTGGTTAATGAGAACGTTCAGGAAAACGTGGGGAATGTGTTAGTAAATGGCAACCGGGTAGGTTGTTCATATAAGGAGTTCTTAGCTTGTAACCCTAAGGAATATGATGGTAAGAGAGGTGTTGTAGTTCTTACTCGTTGGATTGAGAAAATGGAATCTGTGCATGATATGAGTGGTTGTAGTATTAGCCAAAAAGTGAAATACACTGCTGGTTCATTTGTGAGTAAGGCTTTTAACTGAGGTGAACTCTAGGATCCCGCCTCTAAGACAGAAGTATGCTGTTAGTATGTCATGGAATGACTTTAAGTTTATGATGATACAAGAGTTTTGTCCTAGTCATGAGATGCAAAAGTTGGAATCTGAGTTGTGGAATCACGCCATGGTTGGGGCTGGCCATGCTGCGTATACTGATAGGTTTCATGAGTTGGCTAGGTTAGTTCCACATTTGGTAACTCCTGAGAGTAGGATGATTGAGAGGTATGTGTATGGCCTTGCTCCACAAATCCACAGGATGGTGGCAGTAACGGAGCCAAAGACTATGCAGAAGGCAGTGTAAATTTCTAGTGCACTGACTGATGAGGTTGTGAGAAATGGATCAATTAAGAAGGTTGAGAAAAGAGGAAATGTGGGGGAACCTAGGCAAGGATATGTAGTGGAAGGGATGATAAAAAAGTACTAGGACTGGAATGTTTTAGCTACTACAGTAAACCCTGTAGGAAGATAGAATATTTACTTGGCCTAAGTGTACCACCTGCAACTCCTACCATGTACCCGGTGGACCTTGTCGCACATGCGTCAACTGTAACTGCGCGGGACATTTGGCAAGGGATTGTAGAGGTGTACCGAGGAATGTGAATCCTGTCAATGCTAGAAACCCAACTGTTAGGGCATGTTATGAGTGTGAGAGTACCGACCATGTCAGGTTAGCTTGTCCTAGATTGAATAGGGCACGAGGCCCAGAAGAAAATCGCCCAAATCAAGTTGCTGCTAATAACGGGGGTCAGGGTCGTGGAAACCAAGGGAACCAGGCTAGGGGTAGGGCATTCATGTTGGGAGCAGAGGAAATCTCGCCAAGGATCCGAACACGTGAGGGGGGGGTACGTATTACTTTGGAACAATCATATATACCACTACTTTTAATAGACTCTGGTGCCGACATAGTTTATGTTTCTACTACTTTATACCTCTGTTAGGCTTAGAGCCCAGTGACTTAGGTTTCAGATATTAGATAAATAGCTAGCGGGCAGCTAGTAGAGATTGATAAAGTTATACGGGTTGTAAACTGAAACGAGGTCATGTCTTTGAGCAACGATTTATACCATTTGGACAATGTGATTTTATGGACTGATTAAGGAATGGACTAGTTTCTAACTATAAGGCTGAAAAAATTTGTCAAAGAAGGTATGTAAGGATACCACCCACCGATGGCAAGGGCTTAGAGTAGTAGGAGAGAGAAGAACCGTAAGAGAAACAAGAATTGTTGATGAGTGCTAAGCTAGGTAAAGAAATAGAAGAGATTGTTGTGGTAAGAGATTTTCTTAAGGTATTCCCAGATGATCTATCCGGATTATCGTCTATTCAGGAAATTGAGTTTCGGATTGAGTTAATCCCTGGAGCAACGCCGGTAGCAAAGTCTCCTTATCGTTTGACACCTTCTGAATTGGAGGAGTTGTCGGGACAACTCAAGGAACTCCAAGACAAGGATTTCATTCGACCAAGCTCATCGCCTTGGGGAGCGCCGGTATTGTTCGTTAAGAAAAAGGATGGTTCTTTTAGGATGTGCATTGATTATAGAGAATTGAACATGTTGACTGTTAAGAATCGTTATCCGCTTCTTAGAATTGATGATCTATTTGATCTACTGCAAGGGTCGTAGTTTTTCTTAAAGATAGATATTAGGTCTGGATACCATTAGGTGAGAGTGCACGAGGATGACATACCAAAGACTGCGTTTAGGACTCGTTATGGACATTTCGAGTTTATTGTAATGCCCTTTTGTCTGACTAATGCACCAGCAATATTTATGGATTTGATGAATAGAGTTTGTTATCGTATCTTGATAAGTTTGTGATAGGGTATTATAGACGATTATCTTAAATTCTACTCAAAGACTCAAGAGTGAGCATTTAGAACATTAGGTTAGTCTTGGAACTAACTCAAAAATGAGAACCGAATGCTAAGTTTTCTAAGTGAGAATTTCTAGCTAAAGGAAGTGCATTTCTTGGACATGTGAAAAATGTAAGGGAAATCATGTGGACCTAGTAAGGTGATTAAGCCTGTATAAGAATTGGAAAGCCCCTAGAACTCCGTCTGAGGTTCGTTCGTTCTTAGGATTGGCTGGGTATTACCGTAGGTTCATTGAGAACTTTTCTAAGATAGTTAAGTCTCTTACTATCTTGACTCAGAAAAGTAAGAACTTTTTGATTGGGTTGAGGGAACAAAATTGGCATTTCAGGACCTTGAAGGATAAGTTTGCGTAATGTCTTGTTCTAGCTCACCCTAAATGGACCAGAAGATTTTGTGGTATATTGTGATGCATCCGGGATAGGACTAGGTTGTGTGTTAATGCAAAGAGGTAAGGTGATAGCCTATGCGTCTAGGCAGTTGAAAATTTATGAGGAGAATATTACTACCCACGATTTAGAATTGGGTGCGGTCATGTTTGCACTTAAGATCTAGAGACATTATCTGTATGGGACAAAGAGTGTCATTTATATGGATCATAAGAGTCTTCGCAATATCTTTAGTAAAAAGAGTTGAATCTGTCAACACATCACGATAAGTTTGTTTAGTGATTATGACTGTGAAATTCGCTACCATCCTGGTAAGGCGAATGTGGTGGCTGATGCCCTAAGTAGGAAGGAAAGAGTAAAGCCTAAGAGAGTTAGAGCTATGAATATGATCCTTCAGTCGAGTATCAAGGATAGGATACTAGCGGCTCAGAAGGAGGTTGTAGATGAATTTGCAGAAACTACAGAAAAGGTTAGATAGATAAAGAACCAGAGAAGTGGTGGAACTTTATACTACCTGGATCGAATATGGGTACCTTTGAAGGGTGATGTGAGAACCTTAATAATGGATGAAGCCCATAAGTCAAAGTACTCTGTACACCTAGGAGCTGATAAGATGTAGTATGATTTGAGAGATAGGTATTGGTGGTCTGGAATGAAAAAGGATATAGCTGAGTATTTAGTAAATGATTACTATGTTTGAAGGTTAAGGTGAGCATCAAGGCCTCTGCTGTGCTCCACAACCTGAGATTCCCGTATGAGAAATGGGAAGGATAGCAAAGGATTTAGTGACAAATTGCCTAGACAATATGGGCTTGACACAATCTGGGTCATTGTGGACCGATTGACTAAGTCTACTTATTTTCTACTTATGCGTGAGGATTATAAGATGGATAGATTGGCTAGATTGTATTTGAATGAGATAGTTGCTAGACATGGTGTGCCGATCTCGATTATATCGGATTGTGATAGTTGTTTCACTTCAAGGTTTTGGCAGTCAATGCAAGAGGCATTAGGAACTCGTTTAGACATGAGTACAACTTATCATCCTCAGACCGATAGTCAGAGTGAGCGTACTATTCAGACTTTGGAAGACATTCTTAGAGCGTGCGTCCTAGACATCAAAGGAAGTTAGGATGTTCATCTTCTGTTGGTTGAGTTTTCATATAATAATAGTTATCATTCTAGTGTGAGATGTGCTCCATTTGAGACATTGTATGGTAGAAAGTGTCGTTCACCAATTATGTGGGCTGAGGTTAGAGAAGGTCAGTTAATAGGACCTGAGTTAGTGTAAGAGACTACTGAGAAGATCTCGTAGATTAAGGATAGACTTAAGGCTACGCGTGATCG
>BQNB010016351.1:59683-71767 GCA_026074375.1 Tanacetum coccineum
CCTTATAATGATAAAGATATAGAAGATATTAGAAGATATTCTTAAATGTTTAAAATATATTGTTTGTTCTTATCTTCTGTTGTAAGTCATGATATCTCCCTATATAAAGAGATCATAGACATAGGTTTTACATATCCATCCATAGAAAACTAGAGCTCTCCCAATGAGAGTCTAGATAGTTAGATAGCAAGTCGACTAATGAGAGTCGAATAGTACAACATAGTTAGTTGGTGTAGCCCCAAATTATAGTTGGGGTAATAGGGAAACGTTTGAATATAAAACCTTGTTAACAATAACAATGTTCTTTATTTAATTCCGATGTGCATATTGTTTTCATTGTTATTGTCAATCCTAGATATATAAGATCTAATCAATCTTGAGCTATAAACGATCTTATCAGTTAGGATTTGCTTGATAAGAAGCATTAGGATTAACCCATGTTTTAAACCTGTAATTGTTATGATGGGCATACCGATCATATAACTTTCCCACACCCATGCCATGCACTCATTTTTAGTGCAGGATACCCCTAGTACAACCCTCCGAGCCTATCCTTTTTCATGGTTCTCGTAATTCTTTGGTGGATTTCGGACTATTAATGAATAACATTGTCACCCTTAAACCAATCGTTACACCTAAATCGGCTTAACCTACCTTGTATGTACTCACTTTCAGTACATTATTGTGTTTAACCCAAGTTAATTATTTGAGTACACGGTTGCTAAGTCATTATCCTTGTAAAACAATTTTAGGAAGATTAGGATTCATGGTAGTATTTATTTCGCGGAAGAATGGGGAAGAAAAGTTAAGTCAATACCCCCATATATTTTGTTAGATGATCTTACATGTTATTTTGATCACCTCAAAATAGGGATTCAGTTAAGATTTGTTAATATCGTGATGTAAATGCTCAAGGTGTTGGGGTTCGTATTGTAAACCCCACGTTGTGGATGTATTATGTTATTGAAAAAAAATAGAAAAGGAAAAGAAAAAGTAAAGAGATTCGAGGATAGAGTGTGTATATCATTCGTCCGAGTCTGGCTATTAGCAAAAACCAATCCAACGTGTAATTCGTGTAAAATTATTAGCTATCCCTTCCTCTTCAAATTTCACCCAAAGCCACCCAAATGTATCCCATCCGTTCCGTTTCTATTATATGATATCTTACACTACACCTCGCACCCCTTTATTAAAAACGACACTCTTAGTTAGTATTGAATTAATGCTTGCGCCTAAGGGTTGGAGGCTTTGATCTTTATCAAGGCTATATTAATTATATGCTATGACAGGTATATGAGTGTTGATTTTTCATTTCCCCTTTATGTTATAATTTATTATACACCCGAGTGAAAGAGAGAACTTATGTGGGGTGCTAGTATATACTTTCCGTGCTTTTAATTACAAGGTCTAGAAGGTTGTGTTGTAAAATATATTTTTAAATATTAGGTAAAAAATGACCCTCATATGCTATTGTCTAGGTAGAAATAAAGCCTAATTTGCTTGAGGGCAAGCAAATCCTAAGTGTAGGGGTATTTGATGAGGTGTCATTTTATACACTTTTTTAGGGTCGTTTAACCTCCTAAATCGTTGCATTTATGCCCAAAATAGGTACTTAATCATTCCTTTTCAGGTATTCAGCATTTGGAAGGCATTTGGAGGAAATACACGTGACTTGGGTCTTTTGAGAAGAAACGGACAAGACTACGAAATACAACCAACATCTCTTTTTTAATTTCTAATTAGAAGCTGGAGTCGGCGTCAGATTTTCAAGTGATAACGTATTAACTCATCTCATGTCCGGCTCACTTAGATCATCAAGTCAGGCGTCAGAATGCACGACCCAACCCATTATCTAGAATATTTCTATCATGTACGGCCGTCAGATTGAAACGTGTCGCCGTCACATCGATTTTCTATATATACATAATTCGTTTTAGGGTTTTTAAGGTGTAACTTTAGGCTAAAAGAAAGGGACGTACCCCCTAGTTTCGTTTAGCGGCTATTAGGGTCGATTTTAGGGCCTTTAATAACCCTATTGTGATTCCTTCAAGTCATGTTTTATCAAGTAAGATTATCTTAATATTATTTATGTTATGTGTTGTTTGATTCATTGTTCTTACTTGATCTTTAACATGCCTTGGCTAAAACCTTCATATTATGTTTTTATTTTTGATTGTATGAAACATAGGGATGTAGACTCTTATAGTGGTCTTCTTGTGATGGATATGCATGTTAGGTCTTAGAAAAACCGAGCTTTTATTGTATCGCTGTTAGATATGTCGAGGAAAAAATGAATTGATGTAGTATGGATACCATCGAGGTAACAGTCTTCATATACCTTGGACCCTTTTATGGTTGATCACTCTTGATATATTTCAATGCATTTAATATAATCTTCAGGGGCTTGTAATAGTCTTCTACTACTTACTTGTGCTTCGTCTTAACGAAATATTAAATAGACGGCGGTTCGTGTTAATTCGTTCATGACTTATGAAATATATACATAGATCATCACAAGTTGTCGGACAATGCAAACATACACTAGGAGAAGCAATCTAGGGAGTAATACATGATTAAATAAACACAATCTTTTATTATATTGTTATCACCAGTAGCTTAGTTTAATATTTAGTTTAATAGCTAAAACCAACCAATCTCTCAAACATATGATTTACTGCTTTCATAAAATATAAAAACACAAAAAGAATCTTCTCTCAACCCTTAGAATTCTGTTAGACCGTGATCAAACCTTCCCAACTTATTCCCCTAGAGAACGATAACAACCCCCGAGTCTTGCCTATACTACACTACAACGATTAGGTACACTTCCTAGGGAGTTGTAAAACTTCTTGTAGAAGTCCCTTACGATAACCGCAACAATTCTGCACAGGTTTGACGATCTGGAAACATTAGGGAAAATTTGTAATTTTCAAAAAACGGCCCCCATAAATAGCTGGCAGCCCCATATATATTTGGGATTGCCCCTCTATTTAAGGGACCGCCACCAGGGATCACGAGATTTTTCCAGTTCTTTCCTGATTTTTGGTGCAGTTGACTATCTCCCTTTCTAGACCCAGCTATCTTACTACATTTTGCTAAACACTTCTTGGAATCCTTTCTTTCACTCTCAAGCTTTACTAAATTAATCACCTCATCGTGATTAAATAATCACACTTATCATTCTCTTCATCATCTTCACCACACTTCTCTTTATTATTCTTATACTTCCATGGCTTCCACCCAAGCCTCCTCATCTAATCCCTCTAAGAAAATCAAACTAACGAGTCATTCGGTTAATTCACGAGCGCGCCCCTGCCCTCGTCTATACCCCCCCCTCCCCCCCTCCCCCCCCCCGACTCGCCAGTAACCCCCCCCACCCCCCCCCCCCCCAACCCCCCATATCGCTCGATCAGCCGTCGCCCTCTCCCCCCCCCCCCCGGCTACTCCCCCCCCCCTCTGCTATTTAGCAAGGCAAGTGTGGACGTTTGTGACTTAAGTATACATAAGGCGTAGAGATAGAATGTGATCTGTTACTGGAGTCATCAGACGTTTTAAGATGCGCGTTCTTTGCTTCTTATGTAGCAATAAATTATACTATCTCCAGATCTCCCATATAATTTGCGACCATCAAAGAAGAGTCTCCAGTTTAACTCAAGAAGAGTATCATCGATCGCCACCTTTGTGTGAGTACTTACTTTTTTTTTTACCTCTTGTGAGATATAGAATAAAAAGTGACTCGAACGCTACAACTTTCATATCTAAAAGTTCTTACACATTATATAAACTAGGACACTCTCACTTCTACATCCCTCTCATAAAACGTAACCCTTCAATTTATTAGATTTCATATTTGAGAAACCTCATAACTCAGCTGACTCCTCAGTACCACTTCCATAATTCTCACTTCCCACTCATCAAAGTTCCCACATCTTACATTGGATAGCTCTTCTCCTTTGTCCCCACTCCACTCCTCATTGACTCACATCTCTTGATACCCCTTTCACCAGCTCCTTCACCACCTCATATTCCAACTATCTAGAGTCATCCTATTTATTTTCAAACATGTTATTGACTATCATGGGGTTGTAATAATATCTTGTTGTTTTTACAACCGAAAAATCTCATTCATTTCTCTTATAGGATGACGATTAATTAATGTTATTTTTTTTTGCTCACATTGGAGTGTCTTCTTACTTTCGCCACCATTGCATCACCTTCTCCCACTATCCTTTAAAACATCTTTGATCGTTTCTAAATAATGCTTCTCCTTAACCTTTTGCTCAAAAGCCTTTTTCTATGGACTACGAATCATATAGGTTTTATAATAATTAGAATGTCATTGGGTTATGTCCAATCTATCTGGTATCTAATTTCTAGTCTTGTAAAAATTATATTTTCATAGTTATGAATTTATCCGACTTGTTATTGAATGAATGACTTTATTTTAGTTTATTAGTATTATGAGGTGATTTGCATGCATACTTGTGGATTAGCTACCTCTTCTCTATTAAGCCATATCTTTCTATATATATATATATATATATATATATATATGTGTGTGTGTGTGTGTGTGTGTGTGTGTGTGTGTGTGTATTTGTCATCATATTGCTACAAGTTGAAATATATATTGCACTTGCTTTCTCTAACTCGTTTTTGTAGAAATTGACCATAGCTCGATCCATTGGTTGATGCCCCAATAAAGAGGGGGGGGGAGTATACTTTAAGGGGGAGCTTTTTGCATCGTTTGATGTTCTTTCTCTTCTCAACTCGACGATCTACCTTTTTGGATTCGACAAAAATGGAGAGAAATGGATTAAAACTCATTAATAACTTGATTTTTTTATTTTTATGTAAATGATTTTATATTTTGTCATCATCGAAAAAGGGGAGATTGTTAATACAAATAATGTCTAAAAACGTTATTTATATTTTTTGACTCCTCTACGTTTTGAAGATGACAAAATGTAAAAACATCTACGATAAAAATAAACGTTTACACGTTATTAATCGTAAACTTCCATTTCGACGTAAATCACTTAAGGTATGTATAAACAAATCATTAAACATGATTAGTGATCAAGAAAATAATTTTTCTTAAACCTTACATTTCTACAAAAGTATTTTTACAAAATAAAAATACACAATATGTTTTCATTTATTAAGAAATGTTTTAATTAAATATAAAAATTCAAATTTTGGTTTTTCCCTCAAAATAGAACCTTCTACACCAGATTTTACCTTCCCCACTACAGGACAAAAATAAGAGTGTCTGCCTAGGGGTGGCCACCTGATAGGCAGGACGGCCCCCAGATATATCTAGGACCGTTGGGACCACCTCCAGGAGACGTTACCATTTCATGGCTATAAATATTGCACTATTCCTTGCAGATTTTCAGACCTTTTTGCACAGATTTTTAAAATCTCCTTCTATATCTAAGATCCCTTTCTCTCTCTAAATCTCTTGATCAGTAACATAGTTTAATCTTGTTTCAAGTGATCCAATCTCTTCTTCTTCCTCCTTATATCAAGTGTAAGAGAAGAACACTCGTTTTCGCCAAGAAACGAAGTGTTATAGATTAGTAATTTCTTCTATCTTCTTCTAGATCCAAACCTCTATTGTTTGATCTTGTGTGATTGTGTAAATCCGGATAGTGTATAAATCTGGAAGTGTTGATTGAGTGTCGGTTAGTATTGTAGTCCTTAAAATACACTAGTGAAGTGGTAGATTTGTTCTAGCTAAGATTAGGACTCAACATTTAGCTTAGTGTCGGAAACAACGTAAGCGACTTGTAAACGGTTTTCACCGCCTGAAGGGAGCTTGTTGACATAGTGAAATCTCGAGTCGGATACTCGGGGAGTGGAGTAGGACGAAGAAGAGCTTCGTAGCCGAACCATTATAATTCTCGGTGTTGTGGTTTGATCGTTCTATCTCTTATCTTTTATTTACATTTCCTATTTATTGTTTATATTGTGATTGAATTGTAAGTAGATTAGATATATTGGTTGTTCATATTGTTGGTTAATATCACATATACTCGAATCAAACGTTTTTATAAACAAAGTTTTTAAAACGGCAATTAACCGGTAAACTATTCAACCCCTCCCCCCTTTTCTAGTTTCCACATGTAAAAACGTAAAAAAGTATAGAAATGTACAAAAGCATATAAAAACGTATAAAAACGGGTAAAAACAAGTGAAAATGTATAAAACGTACAAAACCGGATAAAAAGGATGAAAACGTACAAAATGGATGAAAACGTATAAAAACGGGTAAAAGGGTATAAAAACATACAAAAACGGACAAAAACGTATAAAGACATATAAAAACGGATGAAAACGTATAAAAATATACAAAAAAAATTAGATCAAACGTTAAATACCCGCCAAACCACAATGACAAAAAATGTAGTTAACTCTAAAATAAAAAATGAGGTGGCATGTTTTACATGATCAACATGTAACCTATCAAGAAAGTAGCCGTTATTGGTGTCTTTGGAACAAATTCAAAAGTTATATGACTAGTAACAGGATATTCCAAAGTCAATAACCTAGATGTGGAATAATTGAAAAGTATATGGGCTATTTATGAACTTAACCCTTAAATTTAAACAAAAACATCAATCTCAACATCAATGTGAGTTAAACAAAGTTACATTTTTAATCCAGAAAAATATTTGCAAAATATAAATCAATAATTACATAATGAAAAAATTTATGTAAAAACCGGTGCATAATTATTAGTTGTACTCATATCATAATTACAAAATATTAAACACGAACGAATTTTTATATGCTCGTATACTAAACTAAATATTTAAAATAAATTTGATTCATGTGTAAACATCATGCGTGTACGAGAGTTATAACTGGTTTATATAAGTCAAAAAATTCAATGTAAGTGTATGTTTGGTAAAAGTAACTGAAGATGGAGATGAAGATGAAATTATAAAAAGTATATTATATTATATTATAAGCTACATGAAGTAGCATTTGACTTTAAGAGATTATGAAATATTATTTGTTTTATAATCTTTTATAAGTTCATTTATAAAACAAAGCTTATAATTTAAATGGGAAATGATATTTATAACACTAAAAATGATGTGCACACCACTAATCATACATCTGATCACCGGAGTAATTTAGTGGTGCACACCCCACTTTTAATGATATAAATATAACCTCTTATTTAAATAGCTAGTTTTTTTTTAAAATAATCATAATCTCCGTTTATGCCTAGAAAAACACAAGTGTAAAATCAAATAAGCTACACAAAACACCCACCCTCGTACACCACACACGTTCCAATATCAAGAAGAGAGTGTGGTTGGTGTTTGATAAAAGAAAGAAAAGAAAAGATGGCGACGACGGTAGGGAAGGCGGTGATGAACGGAGGAGGAGGAGGGGGGCAGAAGAAGACAGTATTAATAACAGGAGTAAGCAGAGGTTTAGGAAAAGCCCTTGCAATTGAAATGGCCAAAAGAGGCCATTTCGTTATTGGCGCTTCTCGTTCTCAACCTTCTCTTCTATCCCAATTACCAGACCATCTTTTTTTCACTGCTGACGTGGTTGGTTTTCATTTTCTGTTACTTGCTTGTATGTTTATTATATTGGCTAGTATTAGTACAAAGATATTATTATTATTATTATTGATGTTGTTGTTTTAGCTTATTCACCGGCTAAATGACCTTTTAATAAACTTTTAAAAGCTCATAAGCTGAAAAAAAAGTAAAAGATGTTGCAACGTCACCATAATAATGCTCAACCACGTTTAATTGGACCACTAAAACATACCCAAAATACACACCGCACCACAAAACGCTATTGAGTCAATGCCGATGTTTTAGAACCGCTCTAAAATATGTGAGGTCTCAAGTTCAATTCCTGCAACCTTGAAGTGGCCACGCCAACCTCCTGAAAAGGTAGGGCTTTACCTGGTTTGAGTCTGTGTGACGGTTGGTTCAAACCCCATGGATTAGTCAGGTAATGTGTCGGAAACCATGGTTACCCAAAAAAAAAGACATTCATATCAATTATGAGAAATTGGAACATTGATAGACACTTAAACAAATCATCATCACCATGAATTTCTTTCTAGTCAAGTTTTGCTTCTTGCTTGGTACTCGTAAGACACTATAAGTATGTTGCTATTTTAAATAACAAAATACAACTGTGGGGGTACCTGACTTGGTGTTTGCAAAATGATGGTTCGCCGTTTCGTCTCAACGCGCTTATTAAGACTGTGCTTACTCTTAGGAAAACACAAGATGCTAACTTTTTTCAAACGGTTTACCGAGTACTACTCTCTTTTTTTTTTTTTTTGCATTTGAAATAATAAAATCATCTTAACAACACTATCCAAACACCCCTTTATGATTGGGCATGAAGAGATATTGTATTACAGCTTCACGTAAAGAATAAGAAATATATTATTGCTTTAAGCAACCGACCCCTCTAATTAAAACCTTCAAGTTTTTTTTATTTGTGAATTTAGATCAGTATTTGTAATCAAATCTGTGAAGGTGTTGTATATTTTCGTCAAAATTCAATGTCCATTTCCATAACTAACAGTTAGGATATGTGTAGTTGTGATTAGGAACCTTAAGAGTTGTCTTTGATCTTGTACATAATTTTAGTTGGATCTAGGGAAGTGGACTCTAGTTTAGGGAAGGAACCAGAAAGCCGGGTGTAGTTTTTTTATATGTTGATAAATATATGTTTGTGTCTTTCCAGAGTTCAAATAGCAGTGTTCAAGAGTTGGCGCGAGCTGTGATGGAAAAGAAGGGCGTTCCTGATATCATTGGTAATGGAATCTTTATATACTTTTTATTCTAATTCTACTTGAAATCTGATTTTCATTTTATGATACTGTATATCGATATAATTCACATGCCTTTAGAAACCCAATTCCGACATTTAATTTACTAGATATTAAGCATAAAGGAACACTAGCATACTATGTGTTCTTTTTTTATATTTAAGTTGAAGAAAAACTTAAAAGGGTATCTTTCAACTTCCGAGTATAAGGTGCCCCCTCATAACTCGTAAGTTTGGCTATGGTAGTATATAGAAGAGATGTTATCAATATTTCCATCATTGAAACTTAAGGTCTACATTGATGTAACTACGTAAGGAGGTATGCCACATAAGTTACTCTCTATCAGATTTTAGAAGCAAGGAGGTATGCCACATAAGTTACGGGTTTCTTATTGTTCTTTATACGTGATGTTTTAAGTTTAGAATATGGTTATATCAAGTGGAAGGTGCTTATAGAACCATATATTTGCAGTAAATAACGCAGGTACCATAAACAAAAACAACAGACTATGGGAGGTTCCAGAGGAGGAATTCAATACTGTTATAGATACTAATATCAAGGGAATAGCAAATATGTTACGCCACTTCATTCCCCTTATGATTGAGAAAAAGCAAGGGGTTATTGTCAATATGTCGTCTGGATGGGGAAGGTCTGCTGCAGCACAGGTAAAAGTTACATAAACAAGTTCTTAAACCTAATAAAGCTAGTGCAAAGATACCGACACTGCGTTGCTTTCTAATTAGTCACATTTACACACGAAACAAATGTGGGCAGAAAAGCCTAATACAAATATGTGCAAATATATAATACAAATACATTTTTGCCATTTGTTTTCTTAAGATCTGGAATCAAGGGAGTCTAGGTGATTTGATGCATGGATCTAGTTACTAGTGTTGTATGTAATCTGTACATCATCCTTGTTGAAGCTGCTTGGTATTGACATAATCTGTGATTGTGTAAAATGGAAACAGGTGGCGCCTTATTGTGCTTCAAAATGGGCAGTGGAAGGTTTGACTAAATCAGTAGCAAAGGAGGTGCCGAGCGGAATGGCAATTGTTGCTCTAAATCCAGGGGTGATAAACACCGACATGCTTGCATCATGCTTTGGCAGTTCATCCAGTTTGTACCAGGCACCTGATTCATGGTACATATTTCCTTTATTTTTTTAGCCCCGTGTTAGAATAGTCTTCAAAGAGGCATGGATTTTTTGAATCAGGAAAACCCCCGAACCTTTCAAAAACCGAGTATATTGATCTTTTGATCATAGTCAAATATTGTTATTTTTCAACTACATAAACTAGGGCTCTTAAAAATACGACAATTGATCATACACTCGCCACAAAAAATGCCTAAACGCAAAAAAAAAAAAAAAAAAAAAAAGTGGGGTCATTTCTGCACAACTCAGTGTACTAAAATAAAGTTTATATATTGTTTTCTTTATCATGCAATTATATCTATGTTATTGATTTGTTTATTTATCTCATCTATTTACAGGGCTCCCAAGGCAGCTGATATGATACTAAATCTCACAATGGCCGACAATGGTTCATCTCTTTCGGTATAAATAGTCAAAGATGTACTATCGAGGACCAATAAATTCTTGCTTTACTAGAGTTTAAGCTTACCTCTGTAGTTTAGCTCACAGATCCTTTCTCTAAAAGGTCTCTGTTATTTACTATGCATCTTGTTACATCCAACCCCGACTAAAATGTATCAATGCTCTACTTTTGGGGAATGAAGTCGTATTAAAAGCTTAGTATCGCCACATGTTTAGTATTTGCTCAGAAAGGAATAAGCAAAGCGTTTCTGTGGTATCATTCTATATTTTGTGTGTGGCACATGCTTGTCACTTGTGTCGCTCATTGTCAAACTGAAATTGCATCTTATGCACATTCTATTTATTTGTTCATACTTGTTTTTAGTTTATACGGCACTTTCTACTGCCAAGTGGTGTCCAAGGCATAGCTAGTGTGTTTGACGTTTTCAAAGACATGACATGCCACATTGAGTATGCTTCGATTTGCAATTGAATTAAGGATGTAATGTCATTGGGAGATTGTTCATGTGTGTATTGGTCATTTATTATATATGAAGATGTGAATGGCAACAGGATGTTAGTGTCACTTTTTGACTTGGTGAATTTTGAGTGATAATTGGTCTTCAGAAAACATGAGATGATATTTTGAATCACATAAAACATGTCTTATAGTATTTCGTAACTGAGAATTAACTACCAAAAAGGCTATAAGATCGTAACTGAACGAACATTCAAGCCAGGTGAACACTCGTACTGACTTGCTGCATCTTTAGTAATAGTGGATATCACGTTCGAGCCTTCCAGGTATAAAAGACTAAATTTTATCTTAATCTGTAATGTATTAATAAGTCATACACTTGTTCAGTCGTTCCTCTTAGTGAGCTATTATTTATAAGCAAGCAAATGGTCTACTTCAAACCTATTATCAAGTCAAGTCGTCATTTCAAATTCTATGTAGAGGAGAAATATTGCTTAAGATCGATCAGAAAACAAGAAATATAATAGAAAAGAAATATTTAAGGATACCTATACGGACAATCAATTTATATATCCAAAATTATAAATGATACATGTATGAGGCATGGATAGCTCGTGCCTGTCTAACGTACACAAAAACCAGCAAACGGAAACAAACACGCACCGATCCACAAACTGAAAAATTAAGAGTACAAAACCAGCAATGTGTCTTCCGTCATATCTACAAAACAACGTTACCAACTCTACAAAAACATACTATAAAGATCATAAGAGTAAGCGAATCACAGAATGAGCACCCCCACCTACCCATCCCACCAACAAATGCCTCGAATCAATTTCATTTCTTTTTTACTAATAATCAAATCTAAAACCTATAACCGGAACCAGGTGGTGCTGGCGGCAAACGGTTTGGAGTGCGGCGGCTGCCAGAGTTTGATCCGGAGCCCACATCGCCATTTTCGGTAGGGTCGCTATTCCTTCGGCTATGGCCATTACTAGAACCAAACCTACCGAGGTTTGAAGGTCCGTTAGAAGCAGAATCAAAAGCAGATCTCCAGTCATCACCAGATGATTGGGCACCATTTCTTGGAGACTCTGTAATAAACAAGAAATATATGTTAAGGTGTGAATGAAAAAGCAGAGAAGATCTTAAGCCAGGGTTTTGAGTTTCCTAACTGTATAAGAGCCAACGGTGACATCATGTGAGAGAAGAGGTGGCAGTTTCGAACCTTTAACTTTTGAATTGGTAGAT
>BQNB010016352.1:0-31062 GCA_026074375.1 Tanacetum coccineum
ACTGATTTGGGACAGAAAGAAAAGGTGCAAAAGGTTGGAAAATCAGTGGGGAATAGTCCAGTATTTATAGGGAAACTAGGGGAATCTTTTTGTCTGGTCGGTCCCCTTAATTAGGGTGCTGGTCCCCTTAATAATTAAGGGGGCCGCCCAGCCCAGACGCTCCCTTTTTTGTCTTTTCTGGAACATTTCTAGCCATTTTTAGGTATAAAATTTGAATTCAAAATATTTATTTTGAATAAAACATTTCTTTTAAATCTAAAAATATTTTGTAAAAGTTATAAAAATGTTTGTGACATTTTTAAAAAAATGTGAGGTTGAATAAAAATTCCTTTGATCATAAAATGCATTAAGCATTTAATTATTCATACCTTAAGTGATTTACGTTGGGTGCAAACTTCGTTGAAGCAGACTTGAGACGTCGAGAAATGTTGTCGTATGAATGCATTGATGATTTGTGATCACGAGTAACTTAACCACTTTACGTTATGTGTTATAAGTTACATGTTTGTCATCACCAAAACATGAAGAGAATGTATAGATTAAATATCGTAATATTTCTACCAACATAAATGTAAAACCTGACGTAGTTTTATTTAAAAGAAATTATGCATCAATACCGTCAGGAAGAGGGAATTGATTTTGAAGAATCATGTGCTCCCGTGGCTAGACAAGAGGCCGTTCGGATATTTCTCGCGTTTGCTGCTCATATGATATGATCGTCTACCAGATGGATGTGAAGACGGCATTCTTGAATGGCATTTTGCGTGAAGAGGTCTACGCTAGTCAACCGGACGGATTTGTGGATCCAGACAATCCAAATCACGTGTACAGACTGAAGAAAGCTCTATATGGGTTGAAACAATAATCCATGAAATGTATTCTTGAAAAGTATGGACTCCATGCACAGCAAGTATGTCAAGCAGCTATTTACCTGAGAAAACATGCTTAAAAGTGTCAACATAAAGTTAGTGAGTTCATAGGTTTAGTTAAGTAATAAGGATGGACCGCAAGATTTCAAAAGTGTGGCTATCGTAACACATACAATATCACCAAAAGTAATTACGATTGCACTAAGCTCATGACACCGAGACTACGACAGTATAAGTATGCAAATCAATGCAAAGTAAGTGCCCTAGTAGATGTTCAACCTGCAACATCCAAGTCTGACATGGTATAAGTCCATTAGTTTGGTTCACAGAACTAGTAAGCGCTTAACTTACCCGAACAGGGATGTCAATCCCAATAGATCTATTTATAACACTCGCGCTTACACAAAGTAATAAACGGTTCATGATAATCCGGGCATAGTGGGTTATCGCTACTTAGGCTAATCCGTAATCATTTAGAAAGAAAGTAAAGTACTTGCATCCATAAGTAAAACAAGCAATGTATCTCACCCCGAGATTTGTAAAACAGTGATAAACAGTTAAAGCGGGGCTATAAACTCACCTCAAGTAGTTTGTGATTTCGGTAATGAAAAGGTAAGCACGGAAAACGATGCACGGAAACTCTAACCGCAACCTAAATAAGTAATATGCTTTTAATATGATGAAAACTAGTATGCAATGATGCAAATGCATAATATCAGTCCCACATCACCCGTACACATTTGCGTTTAAGTTCTACAAGTTAAAACGTGCATTTAAAAAAATGAAATATTTATTTTTACGTTTTCAAAAGTTCTCTATCTTTACTAGTTACCCACTTTATCGACCAATAACCCCTTCGTTACAGGGCCTAAAAATGCGAGTCCGGGTTTTCTGAAAACTAGAGTGTAAGTACTTTAAAAAGTTAGCTTATCATTTCACCCTATTCAGACTCTAACTCCCTTGAAAACCGTGCCCAAACAGGCTGGACGCGAAGATTTGGCAGTTTCTAGACTTGGAAAATTTCAGGTTTATTTCAGCATGTTTTAACCGCGAGGTCATACTTTCGGCGGACTGTATCTTTCTCAAAACAAAACGTTTTCTAGTGATTCCATGGGCGATGGAAAGCTACCAACCCCCACTACAACAAACTAGTTTACTACAAAACCTAATTATATTAATAACGGTTTCAAAATCAAGCCCAAAACAGGCCACTCGCGTTTTTTTATAGCTTTACATAAAATTACGCGGATTTTCTTTTAGCCGTATCTTACTCGTCCGACCTCTATTTTTGGTGATTCAAATTGTAAATTTACATTATAGAGCCATCCACAAGATCAACTACTGACCCGACCCTCAAACCCATCCTAGAGTGGTCGTGGTTAGTCTCGAAATTACCCATTCTGAAATTATTATCATTTTTCCAAATCTTTTGATTTCGAGAATTAAACTATGAGATTGCTACCGTTTGATCTAGTTTTCGGACATAACATCTGTGAGACCATAAAATAAGACGTAGTAACAAGGTCTTAAGTTGAAAATTCATTTTAAGTTGGTTTTTTTACAAAGAAAAATGCATATATCAGATACATGCGCATTTTCGTGTGAAAGGAAAGGATTTTTAAGCCTCTTACGCATATGAGTGATGTTTAATGAGTGATGCTTACTCGAATGAAGATGATGGCGAATCAATAACCGAAAACCCCAAATTATTCAAGTATTAACCCAATTTTGCCTTCAACAAATTATGAATCAAAACCTTAAGAATTTTTGTGTGCTCTTGAGTTTGCAGCCGAGCCTAAGAAGGGAGAGAACCAGATTTTTGATGTGTGTTTGCTAGATGGAAATGAAATAATTGGTGGGAAGTTAGATTAATAAAGGGTGTGTGGTGAGAAAATAGGGGGGACGTGTGTGGGAGTTATAAGGAGGGAATTATATATATATATATATTGAATTGAATATATAATTGCATATATTTATTTAAACATGGTAGAGATGGTAGCTAAGTTTTTAAGGCCAAACGTAAGCGTTTTTACGTAAAACATAGAAATAAAACATGAAATGTTACAAATTATATATATATATATATTTGTTTATATATATATATATATATATATATATATATATATTGAATTGAATGTATAATTGCATATATTTGTTTAAACATGGTAGAGATGGTAGCTAAGTTTCTAAGGCCAAACGTAAGCGTTTTTACGTAAAACATAGAAATAAAACATGAAATATTACAAATTATCTTTGTAACAATTATATAACACATAATTGACGTAAACTTATGTTTGTTTAGTGTCGGTTTACGTTAAATGTTGATTTTTAGTTTACACGATTTGACTCAACGGTTATAAATAAAAGTAAACACATAAAATTTAAAGTAAATAGTTTTGAGTTTATTGATGTAAAATAACCTAAAAATGTGGATTGTCACAGAAATAAATCAGTAACCACCATATCAATACTTGTAACATATAAAACTTAAAAAAAGTTATTAATATACATTAAAATGTCAGTTAGGAAATCTCAATATAAAAAGAACACATTGTTTATGAAAAAATCAAAAAGCTACAACACAAACTAATCATACTTCATACACAATAGATTCAGCCATCCAGGGCTCTTCTGGTCCTTGAACCTCGCCTAGCCCCTCGCTAAAAGATTTAATTATACGGGAACTCAAAGCCGAAACGCGCGGGTACTGGTCTTTTAACTTATGTTTTAAAGATGCTACTTATGTGTTCCTTTCTTGCGTTTAGATCTTATGTTTATTTGGATCTTATATTTTTCTGGTCCTTGAACCTCGCCTAGCCCCTTGCCGAAAGATTTAATTATATGTGAACTCGTCGCCGCAATGCTCGAGTACTGGTCTATTTTAACTTATGTTTCAAAGATGGCTACAAATGTGATTCCTTTCCTTATTCGTGGATCTTATGTTTAATTGGTATATGAAATAATTTTGCATTGTGTGAATACTAGAAGGGAGGTTGAAAATAGTTTACCGATTTTAATTAACGGTTTTTGAAGTGTTTGTTAAAAACTTTAGATTTGAATTTTATGAGAACTCAACACTTGCACAAAATGAAACTATAATATATTTAATCTAAACCATTGATATGATATATGAAGAGATAATTAAGACAAGAGATGAAGAGTAAGAACAATCAAACCACAAACACGATGATTTAAAAGTGGGTCGTAACGAAGCACCCTCTTCGCCCTACTCCACACCCCGAGGCGCCTTAAACTCGAGAGTTTTCTTCACTAAGTCAATCAAGCTCCCTTTTGGCCGGAGAAAACGTACACAATGTTGCATACAACGATTTGCATACTCAGAAGCTAAATGTCGAGTTCTAATCTTAGCTAGAACCAATCTATCACAACACGACTTCACGACTTCACAACTTCACAACTTCTTCACAACTTCAAGACTTTCTCACAACTTCATGACTTCACTTTACCACACTACTTATGCCACAACTAACTAACACTACTTGGTAAGATCACCATGATCTATCTATACTTACAAAGATCACCAAGATCTAGCGAACTAAAACATAAATACAAGATATACAAAATTTACAGAGTTATATATGGGATGCAATAAGAGTGCAACAATACACAAAGGTGTATAACTTCCCTCACTTGAGGATGGAAGTATTCTTCTTCTTGCACTTGAGGAATTGAAGCTTTGGATCACTTAATACACAAAGCTTTATATTAAATGACAAAGATTTTAATGAATGTTTGGGCTGTTATTAGAACAGAAAGAAATGAGTGCAAAAGGTAAGAAAATTAAGGGGAAAAGTCCAGTATTTATAGGACAAACAGGGGAGCGTCTACTAAGGGGCGTACCCCTTAAATAGGTGGGGCGTCCCAGCTTAATTTTTAAGGGGGACCGACAGAGTATTTAAAGGGGGCTTGCCCAAACTAGGGCTTTCCCTCTGTATGTCATTTGTGTAGGGGGAATTTTCAAGAACTTTTCTATTCCATTTTAGTCCGAAAAAGTATGAATTTCAAAATGTTTATTTAGAATAAAAACATTTCTTTAACATGTAAAAAATGTTTTGAATGTTTACAACATATTATAAAATTGTGAGGTGAATACAAAATATCTTTGATCATAAAATGCATTAAGCATATATTTATTCATTACAATTTAAGTGATGTATTTTTTGAAATGAAATTTACAACAATTACTTGTTTACCGTTTAATTTTACGTTGAACGTTTTATATATTTTTTGATTAACAAACGTAAAGATATGAAAAAAATATTAGTAATGTTTTTAGGCATATATTTTTAATCAACCATCTCCTCCTTTTTGATGATTACAAAATTTAAACTCAATAAATGTAAAATTATTTTTAAACAAGTATTTAGTGAGTTTATGTCATTTCTCCCCCTTTTTGAGTAGAATAAAAAATACATCGTTTCGTGAATTGCTAGTTAAATAGACAGAATAAATGCACCCCTTTGATGTGTGCATCCCCCTCGTATCGAGGGCACCAAGGAATTGAGCTATGGTATCATTTTGCTACAAAAAACATGTTAGAACAAACAAATATTTCTAACATGAAATCAAGAAGAAAGGAAAAATATGACAAGTGCAAGCAAACATCAAGCAAAAAAAATACATCATTCATTATAAGTACAATGTGTGAGAATAACTCAACACAAGCATATACACATAAAGAGAACGATAGATACCCACAGATAATTCTAACAAAGGGAAGCATTATTAACCAAATGAGACAAAATACCCAGCATAACATAAATAGATAAAATAAATATGCTTTATAAGCATATTTAATATACATAAAGAAAAATTCCTTAAATAGCCAAAGAAGGATTTTGACTTGCTTGCCGATACAAAAAGGATTTGACGATTATTTGAAGCATATATTAACGAGATTAGTTAGTTGGAGATTTGGAGAGGAAGGCGGTTGTGAAAGGTAAATCCTCCTTTAAAACTCTAAGTGGTGGATGAGGTCAAGTGAGGAGGAATTCAATCCAATTGATATCCTCACTTAAAGTAAGGAATTGTTTTTGGGTGAAGATGCAACAAGGTCAATACCCAACATGGGTTTCAACTTGGTTGATGTTGAGGGTGTGTGGTAAGTTTGGAGAAAAGGTGCTGAGGGGAATGATTGTTTTGGTTGTTGAGTGAGATGCATGGGCTTAAGAGGAAAGATAGTCTTGTAGTTGATTAATGTCATCAACAAGGCATGTCTCTACTTGGAGATAAGAGGTGGAGTTGTTGAGTATGGTTGATACTTGAGGTGGAAAGCTTAGTGTAAGCAATATTGAGTATGAATGTGTGAGATGGGAAAGGGAGGATTGTGAGAACACTATGGTGATGTGTGTAGTGTCCTTAATGTAAGGATTTGGTAATGCTTGATTAGGGGTGATTGTTGTCATTGAGAGGTTCCTGAGGAGGAGTGAGTGGTTTTGGTATTGGTGAAGTTGTATTGGAGCACATTTGATGTGTTGCAAAGGTTTGGTTTCTTCACAAATAGGTTTCACACTCATTTTGGAAACCCTTGATGGTTTGGATGTGGGTTTGTTAGTATATTTCATTGAAAGGATGATTATGTGATAAGATGAATAAAGGAAGGATTATAGTGTGAGGAAAAGGTTTAAATTATTGACAAATAGAACATTCAAAGGCATAATCCAAGAAAAGTTTGTGAATTAGGGAAACAATAGCTAAGTCAAGAGGTTTTTGGTTAAAAAGAAAAGAAAAATATTAGTTTTCCTTACCCCATGTTTGCCTAGGGCCAGACCCCTAAAAATAAAGGGGCCAACACCCTTATGAATTAAGGGGCCAGCCTATTGGGATTTCCCAGATTTTCTCAAAAATTTGATTTTCTCAAAATTTTGTGTGGAGGGTTTATCTGTTGGTGGATAGTTTTTGCAAGCAAGTCTATCTTTTATGGCAATTAAGGTTTTAGCACATAGCATTTAACATTCAACATATATATATATATATATATATATATATATATATATATATATATATCTATATAATATAAATATATATAATATATATAATAATATATATAAAGTATATATGACAAGATGTAGGAACATATACCTATTTCCATATAATTTTAAGCATATACTCAATAATTAATTTAGAACAAAAAAAATGAGAACAAATATAAAATAGTAACAAGATATGATCCACAAAGAATATTCTTGTTAAGATGGCTAAGTTAAGAAGAAACTAAACTTATGTGCAAGTACTAAGTGTGCCTAAATGCGACAAATGTGGAGTGACGATTATTTCGACTCTAAAGACATTCAAAACCTAAGACGTAATCCAAATGCTCCTTGATTTAAATTTTTGTTCAACCAAGAAAGTCGAAAATATATATTAGAAAACTATATTTTTCACAACAAGTAAGGCAATCATTATTCATATGTGAAAATGTTTTTAGCATAATCTAACAATATATGAAACTAGATTTTTATTTTGCACCTATTTGAAAGAAGAACTTTTTAGAAAATAATAGATTGTGAATTATTGTATATATATATATAATGAATAAGCATTGAGATGAAAAGAATAGTAGAAGTTTGTTTATAGCTTTTCCCCAATCTCGTGTTTTTGTGTGAAATAGAACCTACACTCAGAAATTTTTTATTGTAAGTGGGTTGATTTTTTTGGATCCCCTTAAAGTCTGGGCGGAAATCCCCTTAAAATTAAAGGGGGCCGTCATCTGTATTGAAAAAATTTCTCAATTTTTGTCAAACAATTTTTTTTGATGATTTCTTTATTATGCCGAAAACTTAATCAATTTGTTTCTAGTCATTCCCAAGGCGCTAGACAAAAGTAGTTAAATGGCACACATTAAGTGGTTTAGTTAGGATATCTACCCTATTTTGTCTTCCGAATGTACCTTTTCTATAAGAGATATTTACGTTTTGAACCTTATCGCATAAGGAAGTGGATGACGAATCTCCAGTGTTTTGTTCGAAAGTGTTTGAATCGAGATTCTTACTTAAAGATGATAGCCCCTTTGTTATCACACATTATTGGAATGTCGTCTAACCTAACGCCATAGTCTATGAGTGTAACACCCCCAAAAATGCGTGTCGCAGCGGAAGTATGTCCGGGGGCGTTACTTCATAATACACAACGCTAGATACAAGAGAACGACCTCTAAATGTGTCGTTTGAAAAGTAATCTCGTTGATTTCCTTGAAATCGATATAATGTTTGTCCCATAATTGCATCACAATGAAAAGCTTGAAATTAACACAACGAGATTTGATCACTTGTATGTATGTAGAAATCCATGAATGAAATCTTGTCAGTTTAGACTCCAATGCACATCGAATAGGCCAAGCATCTAATTCACCTGAGAAAAACATGCTTAAAAGTGTCAACATTAAAGTTGGTGAGTTCATAGGTTTTTGTAAATACAAATGTTGAACCAAAGTTCTGTAAAGTGTGTATGACCATTTAAATCCTTAAATGTCCTTCCAAAATGTATGTATGATTTGTAGAAATCAAATAGTTGTATAGTATGCATGACCATTTCAAACCTTGTATGTTTCCCAAATAGTCACAAAAATGTACGTATGAACGTTGAACCGCAATTGTTCAAAGCATGTAAGATATTTATATATATATCAGAAAAATGTTTCAAGTATGTATTGCCACTTTATTCAAGGCACAGTAAATATCCATGTGAGTATAAAACAATGATTACGATTACTCTAAGCTCATGAAACTGATGCGCTAACAGAAATAATAGCCATGTGCTTACACCGGATGTCCCCACCTGGACACCCTCAGCATTGAATTACTTTACATGTGCCTACACCGGATGCCCCCACCTGGACACCCTCAGCATTGAATTATTTTACGTGTGCCTACACCGGATGCCCCCACCTGGACACCCTCAGCATTGAATTACTTTACGTGTGCCTACACCGGATGCCCCCACCTGGACACCCTCAGCATTTTAATACTTTATAACATACAACCTGAGCTAATCCGTAATCATAAAAGTATAGTATGTGTTTACGTTCAAAAACTAAACCAAGTATTGTATCTCCTCGCGAGATGTATAAATGAGTATATAAACCAAACAAGTAAATCAACCATATAAATGCATTTGTAAACAAGCATGTTCTCACCCCAAAATATATGTAAAACGAGTTAAACAGGGGAGCTATAAAAATATACTCGATGTTTGAGGAACGATTGACAGATAGGCATCTAATATGCACAACACAACGAAAGACGAAACGGCTTGACCGAGAAGGATGCAGCTTAACTTAACGGCTAAGTCCCACTAGCCTAGGATAATGAATTTGGGTTTTTCGATGAATGGTTACGTCAACGCGACACGTTGATAAAGATTTAGATTTCCAAGTGGTAATAGTTTGGTGGTTGGTTAAATAAATAAATTGAAAAGTGAACGCAAAGTATGTAATATATTCTGTATATGTTGCATATGAAAAATATAAAATATATAAACTCATACCAGTGTTATTTTAAATACTAAGACAAACAATCGAATGATTTAATGTGACGTTTATATATGATTTGCAAGTATTTTATATAATAAGTGGGAGTAAATAATTAAACCAAATATTTCGACACTAATTTAGTTAAAAAAAAGTCCTTGCATAAAAGTGGACACACGTCTTAAAGTTATAGTTTAAACAAACGATGTTTGTAAAGCTTCTACAACAATTATGATGTTTTCTTATTGCGATAATTATTAAAATATAATATATAGTTTTTAATAAAATTTTTTATTCGTTTCCTCGACGGGTCGTGTAAATTAGTTTATAACATTGTATAAGTATAGTTTTCGTTCGTTTTATCTGACAATTCTTTCACCTTTCATTCATGTATACCCTAAATTATTCCTCCCGCCCATCCCTCCCCCCAAACTCCCCTCTATCTACTCCACCTCCCCCTACATCTTCCCACCTCACATTTCATCTCAACGCCCTCCCCCCAATCTCCCTCCCCCAGTCTTCTGTTCGCACATCGGTTATTGTTTAATACAATTTTTACTATATTTTAAAATATATACCCTTAGTTCCATTTTGTCGGTTTCCAATAATTAATAGATAGCTTTAGTAAAACATTATAAATATATAAGTTTTATACTAAATTTTTGCAATGACACTGTCTTTATATATCGTTTCCCATATTTATCCAAAATTCTAAAGTTTTTTCCACTTTTAAATCAATCCGCTGTGTTTCAATATATATTCTTTATAACCACAAAAACGCACCCCTTGGTGCAAATAAGCCCAACACCAAACGACCCTTTATTTCTAACTCTGTCGAAACAAATCACGACCCTTGCGTGTTTCTGCTATACCAAACACCCCGTTTTGGCCAAATATTGCCAATACAAACACACCTTATGTGCGCATCTGCATAACCAAACGCGCCCTTTTTGTTGTTTTTCTACCAAGCCAAACGCACCCTTATTCTGTACCAAACGCACCCTAATTGGTATTTCAGTCAACCAAAAGCACCACCCCTAATCACGTTTCTTTATAAACCAATCGCAACCATAATCGGTTTCTTTATAACCAACGCGACTAGTGGGTTGTTGAACAGCCATCCAAACGCACTCTGCTGCGTTCTTACTAAACCAAATGCACCCTAATCTATGAAAAATAAAACGCAACCCCTTGCTGTTGACCCGATTCCAAAAGACCCTTTCCGTGTGGAATCACAAAAACTACACGCAGCCCCTCTTGGTGCTTACCCCTAAACCGGACGAACCCTTGTCGTGTGAACCCGAATTCAAACGCACCCTTGTGCTATATTTTAAAAAACCAAAGCACCCTTGGTGGTGCGTAGCTGCCAAACCACCGAAACAAACACCCTCTAAGGGCTGACAGAAAAACCGAACGCACCCTTGGTTGCGGGGCTGACTCGAAACCTAACGCACCATCTTGTGGTGTTAAACCACATATCAAACACACCCATTCGGCTGCTACCATAGGCCAATCGCTCCAGATGTGTGCAGCTTGGTGGAGTTGTTGTGTGGGGTGGTGGCGTCGTGGTGGTGATGATGACGAGGGCGGCATGAAGATGGAGATGATGAGGATATGATGATGATGGTGGCGGTGGTGCGTCGGTGTGGCGGCAACAGTGGTAGTGTAGGTGGTTGTGGTGGCGTGGGGGTGATGGTATGGCAGCGGGGTGAGGTGGTGATGGTCTCGATGGTGTGGAGATGAAGGCGTGGTGATGGGGGTGGTGGCGGCGGCTGTGGCAAGTTTCCTGAGGGTGGGGGGGGGTGGTGGGGGGTAACGGCGCATGGCGCGAGTGGTGGAGGATCGAGTGGGAAGTCGGTGGTTCTGGGGAGATTGTTTTAGATTTTGGCCCGAAAACAAGTCCGGCCGGAAAGGTTTTCCGGCGGCGACGGCGAGTTGGCCGGTAGTGGGGCGGTGGCCGGCGGCCGAAAAATTTAGGAGAGGGAGAGAGAGTGATGATGCATGTGTGTGTGTTTTATATATGAAAATGAAAAAAAAAAATGGGGTGGACACATATATATATATTTATATTATATATATAATATTTATATATAAACTCGTAAAATAAACGTGGCAAGCCCCCATAGTTTGGGTGGATTTTGAAAATATAAACTCCGGGACTAACAGTGAAATTTTGAGAAACTTTTATATAATATTGGTTCGGGACTCGTTTAGGCCACTTAATGGATGATTCAACGCACGAAACTTGCGCCATTGTTTTCCAAATAATTTTTCCAACAAAAAGGAGTATTCTTTTGAATAGTTTTTCTTAAATATTTTATAACATTTATAAAATATTTGTTTTTTCAATTGGAAACCCGGTTTTGTCTTGTTCCAAGATAAAAAATTAAAAATAATTTCTAACCGTATATTCGCGTTATTCAAAATCGTTTTAGGAATAAAATGATAAACTCTTTATTTAAACATTTTTATTTAATAAAAGAGTTAATTAAATATAATTTAATTATTTTCTCGTTTCTAAATTTTGCGAGGGGCTTTTCTGTCACATTTCTCGTATGTTTTCATGTCTCGTGACTAATAACTGTAAAAGTTGTCAGGAATGTCGTTTTACATCAAATTGCTTTAGAGTCCGAATAATGAAAACGTGATTTAGCTGCTCGTTTTTGATAATTCAACTTAGGAATAATATATATTTTCTCATTTCAAGTCAAATAATTTAAATGAATTTGAACGTGACGAGATGTATTAATAAATTTGATTTATATTTAAAATCATGTTCCGAAAACATTTTACCGGTTACGCGGTAATCGCTTTTCGTGACAGTATAAAAAACCTAATGTCAAAGTCATGTCGGGACCTAAAAGTCAAAGGGTAAAAATTGTCATTTTAAATAATCTAAAAATTGCCGGATGTTACAGTACCTACCCTTAAAAGGAAATCTCGTCCCGAGATCTAGATTTGTAGTTATACCGATTGCTGTGACTAGGAAAATGATTAAAATTTGGTAAACAGTTCTCTAAACAAAACGGAATATTTATTAATAGCTCAAAATTGGTGTTTCGACACTTCTCAATTATACAAAATATCTGGTAGGTTGACTAGGTTATTTAATCCATCAAAAATAGGTATCTCCATAATATAATTCAGATTTATGCAGATATAAACCGCGTTTATAAAGAAAGTCTCTTAATAGTGAAAATCATCGAAGGAGAAAGTGTAGTCGCGTTGAGTATACTCTTGTTTTTCAGTTTAAAATGTTACAAGCAGAGTCTCTTTTGATATATGTAATGTTCGATGATTTAAGCAAACGAGGCTTATGGATGTAAGTATCCAACTTACTTTGGCTAAGTACCAGAGTGTATCATGACCTTAAGTCTTCGTACTAGTGACCCAAAATGTATAGTTCGTCTATTCTCTTTCGTCGATAGGTGTTTGTCTAGTTTAAGGGTGTTCTGCAGACCTATTGGATAAAGTTTGTTTCCATTTGGGACCGCTCCACGGACCCAACAGCAGGGCCATACTTCAATACTATTATCAAATGTTGATGGGAAGCCGGGAATGAGGACATTTCTAGAAACAATTTTCCCAGAAATGAAGTTTAACAATGGGAGGAAGCTCGTGAAAGAGCTTTATGCGATAGACGGCGGATTATGGTACTCAGTAGTTATTTCGAGGATGATTCAAACTCCTTTTAACTAAATGTGGTAAACACGTTCTGTTATTAGTTCCACAACAGTTCGCTATCTCGCATGGATTGGGGCATCGTCAAAAGTAATAACTTAAGTATGAGATAAGGTAGCTCCAAGTGAGGCCTTAAGATTTTGCTGAGTGGTAAGGCACGATTGTGCTTCTAAACCTTTTTTAACGGGATTTTCGGTGATTATGGGTTCGAGTTTCAAATAGTCTCTATCGGATACTATTATGCCCACTCATTATAATTTATTATTTGCTTAAAGAAGCGTCCCAATTTATGTAAATATTGATTTGAATATACTTATGTTTGATGATTTACAATTTAATTATTTATTGAAGAGCGTCCCAATCCTTTAAAATAAATAGATTACAAATCATCCTACTTAATAATTCCCGATGCAATGCGCGTACTCACATAACCTTCAAGGTGATGGATGACATGACGATGCATGTGCTCTAATGAGTATAGGACGAGTGTTCCAAACTCGTCTTTTTGACGGGAGTAAAACTATAAGGGAAATCACATAGTTTCAAGATCGGTAATGAGTGCTCGATTAGAGTAAATAGGTAAAGTCTTTATGAACGAGTCAAACATAGCAATTATCATATTTATCCCTATTATTAAGTCTCCGCTATACAAAGAATTGTATTACTTAGTTTATAAATAAACTCCCTTGTATAACAGAACTGGTGAAACGAGCTTTGTTAAGTCATGGCAATTATTCATATCATTCTCTTATTACTAGGTTCCCGCCCATTACAAGGCTTGGTTAATACGAGATTCATACATAATTCCATGTAAACAAAAATTATGAATGCCTACGTGTAATACAGGATATTGTATAAAGTTAGATAGAACATTAATATCCTTAGAGACCATTGTGTAACTTCAATGTCTGAGTTATAAATGAGATCCATGCACAACTCACAATGTCTTAAGGAAAGCTCTAGTATTTTTATAAATAACTTTATATAAGATAAACGTTGCGATTACGCAAAAGATGCAATGCATATTATATTATTATATATATGTATGCCATGTAAGCACTTAATGCAACAAGTAATGTAAGCAAGTAAGCAAGTAGCGTGTATGCACTTTGAAAATGTTTGCTGTGATGCAATATTTGCGAAATCAGCTATAGGTATAGGGGTAATATAAGAACCTAGTTCTCTATAGACTGTGCTCTTTATTACCAATCTGTAACACCCAATATTCATTGTCGCAGCGGAAGTTTACGTCCGGGGGCTGTTACCTAATTATACCACAACGCTGATACAAGAGAACGACCTCTAATGTGTCGATTGAAAAGTATTTTGTTGTTTTCCTTGAAATTGATTTAAATTGTTTGTCCCATAAATTGACACAATGAAAAAAGCTTGAAATTAACACAAGAGGCTTTGATCACTTGTATGTATGTAGAAATCATAAATGAAATCTTGTTAGTTTAGACTCCAATGCACATGAATAGTCCAAGCATCAAATTCACACTGAGTAAAAACATGCTTAAAAGTGTTTAACATTAAAGTTGGTGAGTTCATTAGGTTTTTTGTAAATACAAATATGTTAAACCAAAGTTCTGGTAAAGTGTGTTATGACCATTTTAAATCTTTCAAATGTCATGCCAAATGTATGTAGATTTTGTGAAATCAAATAGTTGATAGATGCATGCCATTTAAGACCTTGTATGTTTCCCAAATAGTCACAAAAATGTACGTTGATCGTTTGAACCGCAATTGTTAAAGAATGTAAGATATTTATATATTATTAGAAAAATGTTTTCAAGTATTGTTATTGCTTACTTTATTCAAGCACAGTAAAATATCCATGTGAGTATAAAACCAATGATTACGTATTACTACTAAGCTTCATGAAATGATGCGCTATACAGAAAAATAAAAAGCAATGTGCTTACACCGGATGTCCTACCTGGACACCCTCAGCATTGAATTACTGTACATGTGCCTACATCGGATGCCGCCACCTGTGACACCATCTGCAATTGAATTTTTTTACGTGTGACTACACGGATGCCCCCACCTGGGACACCCTCTCATTGAATTACTTTACGTGTTGCCGACAACAGATGCCCCACCTGGACTCCATCAGCATTGAATCACTTGTATAACATACAACTGAGCTATAATCCTATAATCATAAAAGTATTAGTTTTGTTGTTTACGTTCAAAATGCTAAAACTCATGTATTGTATCTCCTCGCGAGACTGTATAATTGAGTATATAAACCAAAAAGGTAATTAACCCATATAATGCATTGGTAAACATGCATGTTTCTCACATCATAAATATATGTATAACGAGTAAAAACATGGGAGCTATCAAACTCACCTCGATTGTTGTTGATGACGATTGACAGATAGGCATCTAATATACCACAACTCTAACGGAAAGACGAAACGCTTGGACCGAGATGATGTTGGGTAACTTAAACGGCTAAAAGTCCCACTAGCCTAGGATAATGAATTTGGGTTTTCCGATGAATGGTTACTTCAACGCGACACGTTGATAAAGATTTAGATTTCCAAGTGGTAATAGTTTAGTGGTTGGTTAAATAAATAAATTGAAAAGTGAACGCAAAGTATGTAATATATTTTTTATATGTTACATATGAAAAATATAATCCTCTTATTTAACCTCATACGTGAATTATATAACAAAGACAAACAATCCAAAGATTAATGTGACGTATATAATGCTTTGCAAGTATTATATAATAAGTGTGAGTAAATAATTAAACCAAATATTTCGACACCAATTTAGTTAATTAGAAGTCCTTGCATAAAAGTGGACACACGTCTAAAGTTTATAGTTATACAATACGATGTTTGTATAGCTTTACTAACAAAAAAATTTTTGATGTTATATTATAGCTGACAATTTTTAAATATAAATATAATATTTTATAAATTTTATATTTCGTTTTCTCGACGGGTCGGTTCTTATAAATAGTGATCTCTTTGTAAAGTATAGTTTTCGTTCGTTTTAACCAGTTATTGTATATAATACAATTTTTACTATTTTTTTTAAATATAACTTTAGTCACTTTTATCGGTTTCCAAAATAATAGATGCTTTCTGTATTACATTACTTAATATAAAATTTTATATTGATTTTGCCATGACTCTTCAGTTTATATATGTTTCCCTTTTTTTATCAAATCTAAAGTTTATCCACTTTTCAATCAATCGTGTGTTTTTTATTATATATTTTATAAACCCAAACGCTATGCACACCTGGTGCAAAATATCGCCCAGATTCCAAACGCCCTTTTTTCAAAATTATGTCAAACCAAACACGCCCCTTGCGTTTTTATGCTATACCAAACACCCCCGTTTGGATTTCTGCCAAACCAATCCACACCTTATGTGCGAATCTGCATAACCAATCGCGCTTTAGGTTTTTTTCTACCATAGCCAAACGCACCCTAAATCTGTTACCCAAAACGCACCCTTAATTGGTTTTTCAGTTTCCAAACGCACCCTAATCAGTTTCTTTATAAACCAAACGCACCCTAATCAGTTTCTTTATAAACCAAACGCGACCTAGGGTTGTTGAACAGCCATCCAAACGCACTCTGCTGCGTTCTTACTAAACCAAATGCACCCTAATCTATGAAAATAAAGCTACCCATTGCTGTTGACCCGATTCCATCCGCACCCTTTCAGGTGAAAACCAAACCTACTCGCGCCCCTCTGTGGTGCAGCCTTGTGGAGATGCATGAGAGGGTGGTGGCGTCGTGGTGGTGATGATGACGAGGGTGGCATGAAGATGGAGATGATGAGGATGTGATGATGATGGTGGCGGTGGTGCGTCGGTTCTTTTGTGGCAATCGTCCTGTCGGTAGCTGTGGGTGGTGTAGGTGGTTTTGGTGGCGTGGGGGTGATGGTTCTTTTGGCAGCGGGGTGAGGTGGTGATGGTCTCGATGGTGTGGAGATGATGGAGTGGTGATGGGGGTGGTGGCGGCGGCTGTGGCAGCCGAGGGTGATTGGGGTAAACGGCGCGTGGCCGCGAGTGGTGTGGGGAATCGGGTGGATACTTGGTGGGATTGTTTTTGATTTTGGCCGAAAAAATTCCGCAGGATAAGTTTTCCGGAGGCGGCGGCGAGGTGGCCGGGGGGTGACGTAGTTATAGGGTATGGAGGAGTATAAAATAGGTAGTTAAGGTAGGCGAGTAGGGGTGTGGTGGGTTGTAAATTTCTTTCTGGGGGCGAGTGGTATGGGGGTGGCGTGGTAATTGCGGTATTTTAATGTTTGGGGTTTTTTGCTTTGTGGGCCTTATAGTTTTTATTTTTTCTCTGGGGGTAAATATTACTTTTGGGTTGGTAGTGGTGTGGGTGGTGGGTGAACGATGTATTCTAAGTACTATTGTTTTTGTTAAGAGGTAGGTTTAATTTTTTGGGTGGTTTGTGGGTGGGTGGGGTATAGTTTTCTTACTTTAGTTACGGGTGTTTGTTGCTTCGTAATGGGGTTTGGTATTTTTGTGGGTGGGTGTGGTGTGGGGGGTGGTAGTATTTTTAATTTTGGTAAATTGGGTTTAGACTGGGGTACGACGGCGGTAAAATGGGGTACTTACCCTTACCTCCTTTGGTAATACGTATCACGGTGGTGCGGGTTAAGTGGTTGTAATTTTTTTTACTTTTTTGAAGAGTAGTATTGGGTAGTGTTGTGTTGTTGGGTACTTTTGGTATGAAACAACTCAGTTAGGGGTAATTTTGGGTTAGCTTTGGGGTTCGGGTAATCATACCTCGTTTAAAAAGTCTTGGGGGGTAATATATTTCTTATTCGTAAGGTTGGGGGTATGTATGGTAGTGGTAAAGTGGGGGGTATATGATGTGGGGGTTTGGCAGGTAGGTGCGGGTGGGGTGTGGTTGTTCAGTCGGGGGGGGTAATATGAAGTTGGGTTGCGGTAATAATCTTGGGGGTATAAATTTTCTTTAAAAAGGGGGTAAGTAAGGTGGGTCGTGGTATAGGGTGGTGGGTGGGGGTGGCGGGGGTGGGCGTGTAGGGGGGGTGTGGGGGGGGGTTGGGTGTCTAATTCGGGGGGGGTGTTTTTTGTGGTACTTTACATTTTTTATATATGTGGGGGTTCAGGGGGTAATGTGGTTAATTTTTTGGAGTTTATATCCATCAACGGGGGTATTATGGTTATTTTGTGGGTTGTTGCGGCGGGGGTGAGTCTTCTTTCATTAGTTTGAATGAAGTGTGAGGGTGTTGTAAGTTTCTTTCGGGGGTGGTGTTGATTTTTTTTCTCCATTGGGTAGGGGTGTGTTCGTTAAGAGGTTATTTGTTTGTTGTTTGGATGTGTTATTGTAAGGGGCGTTAAATAGTGGGGTGGGTACTACTTGGGGGTTTAATACAATATTTGTGGTGGTTATTTAGTATATATAATTACAGTGTCTAGGGGTATGGGGGTTGTGTGGTTGTGTCTGGGGTATGTAAATGCTATGGTTGTTTTATGTTTTTATTGTGTGGTTGGTTTAGGTTAGGGTAAACTCTATTTATGGTAGTTTTTAATTTTTTTAAAAATATGTATTATCGGGTGTAGTTGGAGGTTATTTTTAAATGGGACGGGGGTTGGTTTTTAACGATTATCCGTTCTTATCTCAAATGTGGGTAAGGGGGGTGTGGTGTTTGAAGGTAGAATTTGTGGTATATTTATTGGCCGGATATTGGTAGGTAAACTTCCATTTTTGTTGTCCTATATAAAGTAAGTTGGGGGTTGGTGTGTGGGTTGGTAACGTTGTTCTAGGGTGTACATCGGTTTATTGTAATTTTGTTGGTTTTCTTTGATTCAAGGTTGGTGTATCTAACTAGGTGGTTATTTTTTTCATTTATTTGGGGTGGGTTTTAGGGGGGGTGGTAAATTTAACCTTTTTTTTATTTTAATTTGGGGTGTGTATGGATTTATATAGTTATTTTTTATTTCTCTTAAGTTTTGTTAGGGCGGTGAGTGTATTTAAACTAACTTGTTTTCTTCTTTTGATTTAGATTTAAAAAAGTAGGTGGTTATTGAGCTCCTTGGCTTTAGTGTAGTGAGAGTGTTCCCTTTGTTATAAATTGCATAGTATTTTATGGGGGGTTTTGGGTAGTTTGGGTCCTCTCTGTTGGGGGTTTGATTTGGTTGTTGGGGTCTTGGGGTTTTGAGGGTTTTAGTCGGGTTGGGTAATTTAGTTAATGGGGGTGGTGGGGTGGGGGCGTGGGAGGGTAACGAACTGTTATCTTTTTAAGTTTTATTATAAAAACTTTGTGGGGGGTAATGGGTTTGGGGGGGTGGTGTGTAGTATAAAGTTTGGGGGGGTGGGTAGTGGTATTATGCGGGTTTTTGGGGAGAAGTTGGGTAATTCGTTTGTATGTGGGAAGTGTAGGGGTGTAGGGGGGCGGGTCTGAAATGTAGCGGTGGATGGGTCTGGTTGTAATGATAACTTTTGTGGTGGGTGGGTGGTGTTGGTTGGGGGTGTGGTAGTTTAACTTCCACATTTTAATGGTTTAATAGTTGGGTGGTAACTTTGGTAAAAAGGGTCGTTTGTATTATTTGGGGGGTATGACATATTATAGTAACGAGTGGGGGTCGTATGATGGGTAGGGGGGGGTAAATTGGAGGTTGTAATTTTGGGTGTTATAATGTAGGGTGTGGCGGGTGGGGGTTGTAAATATGGTCGTGGTTGGTGGGTTATAAATTCGGTACTGGGGTTTAGGGTGTTATTCCCTATCAATTGGGTAGGTTGTTGTATGTTAAATGGGTTGGGTGGGTGTGGTTAATAATATGTTTTTTTATTTTGGTTGGGGTGCGTTTGTATGCATTTTTTTTATCGGTTTTGTGGTGGTTGTGTAAAGAATATGTAGAGGGTTTTCTGCTAAATTGTTTTTAGATTGGGAGTATTTTTGTATTAAGTGGGTAGGTTAAGTTGGCTTGTCGTGGTAAAAGTTTGGAGGGGTAATTTTATTTTACTTGAAGTTGTAAATTGTCTTTTTTTTATAGTTTAGGTGGTGTGGTGGTTATTTTTGGTTGGTGGGGTACGTTTCTGGTTTTCTTTTGGTGTTGGGTTTTGTGTTGTTATTAAATATGTTGTAACGGTTGTTTCATTAAAATGTATTTATTAAAATCTTTTTAACGTTATGTTAAGGCTGGTTTTGTTTGGGTAATCTGTATATTTTTGTATATAGTTTTGCTGGTGTTCGTTTGGTGGTTTAGGGTTATATCAATTATTTCTGTTAAGTTATCCCTGGGGGTGACGGGGGGTATAGGAGTGGTAATACGTATCGGTACTTCGGAGTGTTGTGGGTAATAATGCTTGGTGTTGAGCGTGTTTGGGGAGTTTTTAGCATTTATTGTTGTTATCGTGTTTTAGTGTTAGGTAGTGTACCTGTTAGTTAGGTTGTAAAAAAGTGAGTATTATTAAACTTCTCGATTTTTTTTTTGGGAGTGGTAGTTGGGTTATACTGTTTAAGGTATAAGTAGGGGTGCGGGTGGGGGAAGTATTGTTAGTTACTTGTTTTTTATCCTGGGTGTAGTTGGGGTTTATTAAATTGGGTAGTATAAGTGGGACGCGGTGGCCGACGGCCGGAAAATATAGGAGAGGGAGAGAGAGTGCTGATGCATGTGTGTGTGTTTTATATATGGAAATTGAAAAAAAATGACGGCTGGTCATTATTATATATATATACATTATATATATATATATTATATATATATAATAAAAGGGCAAGCCCCTCATAGTTTAGGGGTGGATTTTAAAAATTCAATCTCCAGGGTCTAACAGTATAAAATTTGGGGAGGAAACTTCTTTTATATTATTGGTTCGGATCGTCTTAGGCCACTTTATGATGATTCATCGCTGAAACTTGCGCCATTGTTTTTCAATAGCTTTTGAACTAAATGTTTATTCATTTGATAGTAATTTCACAAATATTTTTTTTACTTTTATAAAAAATATTTGGTTATTCTATTGGAAAAACCCGTTATGTCTTGTCCGAAAGTAAAACATAAAATAAATTTCTAACTAGTATATCGCGTTATCAACATAACGTTTTCGATTAATATGATGACTAATTTATTAAATATTTTTATTTAATAAAAAGTGTTAATTAAATATAATTTAATTATTTTCTCGTTTCTAAATCTTGCGAGGGCATTTCAGTCACTTTCAAACTGTTTTCAAGTCTCGGTCAAAACTGAAAAGTTGTCAGGAATGTCGTGTTTACTTCAAAAATTGGCTTTAGAGTCAGTATAATGAAAAATGTGTGATTTAGCGAGTCGTTTTTGATAATTCAACTTAGGAATAACATATATTTTCTCATTTCAAGTCAAATAAATTAAAAATGAATTTGCACGTGAGAGATGTAATAATAAATATGATTTATTATTTAAAATATGTTCCGAAAATTTTACCGGTTAAGCGGTAATCGCTTTTACGTGACAGTAAAAGACCAAAAGTCAAAAGTCAAGTCGGACCCGAAAAGTCAAAGGGTAAAATAGTCATTTTAAAAATCCAAAAATTGCCGGATGTTACAGTACCTACCCTTTAAAGAAATCTCGTCCCGAGATTAGATTTGTGTTAACCGATTGCGTGACTAGGAAAAGATTTAAGATTTGGTACCGAATCCGTTCTAAACAAAGCTGAATAATTTATTTGCAAAAAATTGGTGTTTCGACACTTCTCAATATACCAAAAAATTTCGGCTAGGTTTGACTAGGATATTTAATCCATCAAAATAGGTATCTCAAAAATATCATTACAGATCTTATGACTGATATAAACCGCGGTTATAAAGAGAGTCTCTTAATAGTGAAAACATTCGAAGGAGATAGGGTTTGTCCGCGTGAGTATATTTGTATACAGTTTTAAATGTTCCAGGACGGAGTCTGGTTTCTGAGATCTGTAATGTTCGATGATTTACATCAAACGAGGCTTATGGATGTAAGTATCCAACTTACTTGGCAGTACCAGAGTGTATCATGATCTAAGTCTTCGTACTAGTGACCCAAAATGAATAGTCCGACTATCTTTTTCGTCAGATAACGGTGTTTGTATAGTTTAGGGCGGGTTGCATTTACTATTGGATAAAGTACTTTGTACCACTGGACCGACTCCAGGACCCAACTAGTAGCGACATAACTTCAATACTATAACAAAATTGGTGAGGGGATTGCGGGAATGGAGGGACATTTCTTGAAACATTATTCCAGAATAAAGTTTATACAAAATGGGAGGAGCTCGTGGAAGAGCTTATGCGATTGACGGCGGAATATGGTACTTCGTCGGTTATTTCGAGGATGAATCAACTCCATTACTCATGTTTGTACAGTCTGTTAGGTTCCACAAAACTAGTTCGCGATCGCAAGCGTGGCAACGTCAACAGTAATACTTAAGTATGAGATAAGGTTGCTCCAAGTGAGGCCTTAAGATTCTGTGTGAATGGTAAAGGCACGATTGTGCTTCTAAACCTTTTTAAGCGGATTTCGGTGATTTATCTGGGTTCGAGTTCTACGGTCTTCATATCGGATACTATTTAAGCCACTCATTTATAATTTATTATTTGCTTAAAGAAGCGTCCCAATTTATGGTAAATAATGAATGATAACAAACTTATGGTTTCGATGATTTATCAATTTCAATTATTATAAAATGAAGAGGGTCCATCTTTCAAATAAATAGATTACAAAAATGCTACTTAATTAATTCCCCGACGCAATAGCGTACTCTATAACCTTCAAGGTGATGGATGGTATCTAAAGTTGCATGTCGCTCTATAAGGATAGGGCGAGTGTTCAAAAATCGTCTTCGAAGACGGGGAGTAAAAATATAAGGGAAGATCAATAGTGTTAAGATCGTGTAATGAGTGCTCGATTATATTAATAAGATAAAAGTCTTTATGAAGAGTAAAAATAAGAGATTTTTTATAATTCACCCTATTACCAAGTCCCGCCCATACCAAGACTTGTAATTTCTTTGATTTATACTAATCTCATGTAAACAAGAACTGTGACGAGCTTTGTTATACATAGACAATTATTCATATCTATCCTCATATTGCAAGTCCCGCTCCTTTACTAGGCTTGTAATTTATTTGATTCATATATAATTCCATGTAAAAAAAAATTTTGAACGGCCTACGTGTAATACGATATTGTATAAGTATGACGAACATATTTTCTTAGTGACCTTTGTTTAACTTTCAATGTGTCTGAAGGTATAATGAGACCATTGCATCAAACTCACAATGTTTAAGAAATGTTCATAGTTTTTTGTTAACTAATTTTACTCTTATATAAATAAACGTACGATATACACAAAAGATGCAAGCATATTATATATTATATATATGTATGCCATGTAAGCACTTAATGCAACAAGTAATGTAAGCAAGTAAGCAAGTAGTGTGTATGCACTTTGAAAATGTTTGTTGTGATGCAATATTTGCGAAAACGGCTATAGTTAAGGGTAAAATATGCAACTTAGTTCTTATAGCCAGTGCTCTGATACCATTCTGTATCATCCTCAAAAATCTGTCGCCGCGGAAAGTATCCCCGGGCGTTACTTCTAATTACACAACGCTTGATACAAGAGAACGACCTCCTAAATTGTGTCGTTTGAAAAGTAATTTCGTTGATTACCTTGAATTGATTAAGTTTGTCCCCATAATTGCATCAAAATTGAAAAGCTTGAAAATTAAACACAACGGATTCGATCCACTTATATGTATGTAGAAATCCATGAATTAATCTTGTCAGTTTAGACTCCATTGTACATCGAATAGGCCTAAGCATGAATTCACCCTGTGAAAAACATGCTTAAAAGTGTCAACATTAAAGTTGGGTGAGTTCAATAGGTTTTTGTAAATACAATTGTTGAACCAAGTTCTGTAAAGTTGTGTTATGAACCATTTTAAATCCTTTAATGTCAATTCCAAAATGTATGTATGATTTGTAGAAATCAAATTGTTGGATAGTATGCATGACTTTTCAAACTTGTATGTTTTCCCAAATAGTCACAAAAATGTAGTTGTTATGAACGTTGCCGCGCTTATTGTTCAAAGCTTGTAAGATATTATTTATATTATATCAGAAAAATGTTTCAAGTATATATTGCCACTTTATTCAAGGCACAGTAAATATCCATGTGAGTATAAAACAATGATTACGATTACTCTAAGCTCATGAAACTGATGCGCTAACAGAAATTAAAAGCATGTTACTTACCACCGGTTGTCCCCACCTGGACACCGTAGCATTGAATTACTTTACATGTGCTACACGGCATCCCCCACCCTGGACACCCTCAGCATTGAATATATTTTACGTTACTCCCGTTACCGGTGTCCCCTCCAAGAACACCCAGGCAGTAAAGTAAAAATATGTACTCCCGTTACCGGTGTCCCCTCCAAGAACACCCGGGCAGTACCGTTTTTGTCATCAGTTCAATCCGCTTAAGCTAATCCGTAATCCTTTTTCAAAAGTAAAATATGCATTCGTGACCAAAAATGAAGTCAAGTAATGTATCCCATAGCGAGCTATGTAAATGAGTAAGTAAACCAATTTGTAATCAACCATGTAAATGCATTTCTAAACAAGCATGTTCCCCCTCGCGGGTTTATAAACATTCAAAAGATTGAAAAACGATGTTATGAACTCACATTGATGTTGAAGAACGATTGACAGTTAGGCATCTAATATGCACCACACGAATGAAAGACGAAGCGGCTCGATCAAGAAGTTACAACTAATCTTAACGGCTAAGTCCCACTAGCCTAGGATAATGTATTTAGGTTTCCCGATGAATGGTTGCATCAACGCGACACGTTGATAAAAGATTTAGATTTAAAGTCGTAATAGTTTGGTGGTTGGTTAAATAAAGTAAATCGAAAGTAAACCCAAAGTGTGTAATATATTCCGTATATATATGAAAAATAATCAAGTATATAATTCATACTGTGAATTATATAACAAAAGAAACCAATTAAATAAATATTTGCGGTATATAATACTTTGCAAGTATTATATAAGAAATGTGAGAAAATAGTTGAAATAAAACGTTTCGACACGCGTTCGGGAGATCACCAATTTACTTAATAATAGTCCTCGTATAAAAGTGAACGCACGTTTTAAAGCTTCATAATATATAAACGATGTTTTCAAAGCTTTTACAATCATTATGACTTTATCTTTCAGCTAACAATTATAAAATATAAAATAATATTTTATAAATTTATATTTCATTTCCTCGACGGTCGTGTCTAAAATAGTTGTCTCATTGTAAAAGTATAGTTTTCGTTCGTTGGTCGGGTTATTGTATAATACAAATTTATGTATCTTTAATACATAACCTAGTCCCCTTTATCGGTTTCTAAAATAATAGAAGCTTTAGTAAAACATTACTAAATATAAAAAGTTATATAAATTTCGTCATGACCTTCCCGGTTATAAAACGATTCCCATATTTGAACAATCTCAACGTTTTCCCTTAATCAATATATGTTGCAATTATTAGCGTGTCAATAACCAGCGTGTTTTAAATATAATATTTATATGTTATTATATTTAAAGACTTAAAAAGTCAAAAAATGGACACTTAATATGGGACGGAGGGGGTGTATTAGTTTTAATGAATTCATAACAAATATAGCAATAATATAAATTTGCCATATCCTTTCGTTTTATATTAGTTCCCATATTGTTATATATTCTAATGTTTTTCCATTTCCATACGCCCGGTGTTTCAAATAGAATATATAAGATATATCTTATATATATATAATAATAATTTTATATATTATTTATATCTAAACGAGGATCAACTTAGAAGATTATATTTATAAGTAAGTATTTTTACTTTAACCATCAAACCACCATTAAATACGTTTTATATTCATAAAACTTACGATAATACTTATATCGAATTTATACCAACAATGCATCATTGTTGTTAAACAAAACGCCCCTATCTGCTAAACCAAACGCCCCTATCTGCTAAATCAAACGCCCCTATGTGTGAATCTGCTATACCAAACACACCTAGGTTGTCACACAGCCAACCAAACACCCCTTTTTATTTCACTTTCACAGCCAAACGCACCCTTATCCGTTTTCCGTTAAACCAAACGCACCCTTGGTGCCACAAAACAAACCAAACGCGCCCTAATCAATGAAAACACTACCCCAAATGCAGCCCTCGCTGCTGACCCAACAACAAACGCACCCTGGCCGTGCTATAATCAAAACGAACGCACCCTTGTGCGATCTAGTGAACCCAAACGTAGCCCTTGCTGCCTTTATAAACCAACCCACCCTTTATGGTGCATATGACAACCGAAACGCACCCTGCTGGTGACACAAAAACCAGAGCCACCCTCTTTGGTGTCTCGGTCCAATCCCACACACCACCTTTTGGACTGGCCCGAATCCCACGCACCATATGCGGTGATATAGATTTCCAAAACAAACACATGGTGGTGTGTGGCAGCCTAAAACGCACCTTTGGTGGTGGATGCCACCAACGTGCCTAGTGGGTTGAGAACCAAAACCAACACACCTTTTTCTTGATGTATAAACAAAACAACGCACTCCCCGGTGCCATATTTAAAACCACACGCACCCCATGGCTATCGCGGTGGTGATGGCAGTGGTGACATGATGGTGGTGCGTGGAGATGGTGATGACGAGATGATGATGGTGTGGAGGAAGTGACGGGGATGCTGGAGATAGCAGTGGGTGTGGGTTGGAGGTGGTGGTGTTATGGTGGTGTCGGTGGGGAGGCAGCCGGAGGAGGGGGCGGCGAGGGGCGGCGAGTGACCTAGTGGGTCGGATAGATCGGTTAACGAGGATTATTTTTGGTTTCGGTCAGAAAAGTCCGCCGAAAAAGTTTTCCGTCAACGGCGAACGACGATGGTGGCCGGAATCCGGCGGTTGGCGGTGGGGCGGTGGCCGGACATGGGAGAGGTGGAGAGAGATGTATGTATGTGTGTTTTTGTAAAATGAAAATGAAAAGAAAATATATAAAACTTATATATATAACTTTATTAAAAGTTATAAATAAAGTGTCAAGTCTCAATTAGTTTGGGGTTCATTTTGTAATTATTTTCTAGGGACCAAAAGTGTAACTTTTGAGTATTATTTTGTAAAATAGTCGTTCGGGACTCGTTTGAGCCGCTTAATGGATGAATTAAAATACGAAACTTGCGCTATTGCGCTCGGAATCATTTTTCGATAAAAATGAGTATTTACTTGATAATATTTCATAAATATTCTTATAACATTTATAAAAGTATTTGTTACTTATTTTGTGACTCGGTTAAAATAAAAACGAGTTTTAACTCGGATATTCGCGTCATCAACAACGCTTAAATAATTAAAATATTAAATGATTTAATTAATATTTTTATTTAATAAATAGTGATAATTAAAAATAAATTTAATTATTTTTGTTGGGAATTACAGATTTGAAGATTACAAAACCTATTAGACGAAATAAAGAAAGAAGAAACAATGAAGGACCTAATATGTAATAGTTAGTTAGCTTTGATAGTAAGCTAGTGTTTGTAACCTCCCTCTACTATATAAAGAGGGTAGGCGTCTAGGTTACAGCATCCACTCATAGCAGACTTCTCCAATGAGAGTCTGAAAAACGCATAGAGCGTGTGTAGTGTAGTAGTAATAGTAGTTTCTTTATTATGTTTAATAAAGAAAACCTTATTAGTAACTTTGATCTTGTTCTTAATTATTATTCCGCTGTGTTTTGATCATTGTTATTATACCTAGTTGAGTCCAGCATCGGTATCTCAAGTGTATCAAATAGCCATCGTGCTTTCTCGATCTAGGGTTTAATAAGGTTTTCCTGTATAATTTATTTTTCTGTTATTATTATTAAAAGGCAGCAAGGTTTCTCCCCGAACCCTAATTCGTGTAAAGGCAGCAGCAGTAATGACACATGAAGGCTTCTAAATTGATGATCTCATCTGTGACGTGATCATGATGGTATTTATGCTTCATTCTTGTTCGAAACGCAGGATCCATGAATTAGCGACAGCTTTGCTACAGAAAAAGTGTCGCTGATGGATATGGGACAGACCTATGTCAATTTTGCAATAGCTATGTGACTGATTAGCGACAGAACAGTGACAAATCATGTGTTGCTAAAGCATATGTGGAGAAGGAGATGCTTTTGTGACAGATTCTTCGACGATTTTGTGACACTTTAAGGCTCGCCTGGATACGCGTTTATATGGTTGTTTCTGCTGTTTAGTTATCTACATTATGATATGCTGGTGGACTGTGTAACACAGCAGTGGTCTAAGTTTACAAAAAAACAGCCGGTTAAAAGACAAGGTCCGCAACAGGTTTGTGTCTATAAAGGATTTGTTGGTAGGTATGAATGCGTTGACTGGAGGGGGGGGTGGTGTCTGGTTATGGGGGTATAGTGGATGGTGATCTGCTAGACCTGGAGTGGTGGTTAGAGGTAACAGGTGGCCTACCGTGATTATTGGCAGCTTGTGTTATGAAATTCACAGATTTTGTGAAGCAGTTATATTATAGAGTCGTGTGTTGGGGCGAAATGATATGTTGGAGGGTTAAATATAGAGTCCCTGAATGGAGGATAGGATTAGTATCATATCCCAAAAATTAGCTTCTACCTTTATGGGATTTGATTTTGTGAAGTACCAATTTAGAGAGGAATTAGATTCTCCCATCAATTTCTAGCTGTGCGAGCGGAGGACTGAGTTACAAGAAAGCGGAGTATTCATTTTGTTCGATCACACTCGCGTAATTCCTACTAGTTCACTTTTGTTCGTGCGGTTTCATCATGTTCCTGCTGATTGCTGGTAGTTCATGGTTCCTGCTGGTAGTTCTTGCTGGTAGGCTTTGTGGTTCCTACTGGTCTGTTTACGGTTTCTTCTGCTAGCCTTGTCCGATTTTGCTTGTTTATGCTGCTAGTATTGTTCGATATTGGTCCTCAGACGCCCTTGGGTCTTGAACAATGATGTCGTGTATAGTTCGTTTTGGAGATTCAGTCCTTGATTAATTCTTGAATGGAAGACAGTTTTATCGCGCTCTATTATAAATATTTTGGGGGGCATATGAATATCATACAGTTTCATATATGATCATCACAAAATCGAGATGATCATTAGCATTGAGTGGTTTCTGGTTGATCCGTCTGAGCTCACCGAGACTATCGGCCATTGCATGTAATCGCCATGCATATATTGATTACAAGAATTATACAAAGACATTTTCTTACAAGATATTGTAATAAGCATGTCTTTTTCACTGAAGGAAGAGATGATCTATGCTACAGAGTTCATGATTCAAGCTGATGGTTAGTATATTTTTAAGGGGAAGCTTATTGTTTCATTATACTTACCATCTACATGCATCCTTGAGGGGAAGCGTTTACAGTTGCACAAGACCCCTATTGGATGATTACAAAAGGGGAAAAGAGTTATGAATTGCCATCTTATATTGTGATGACATGTTTTTAGCATTGTCCAATGGCAGATGTTTTTTGTACTATCAAATAGGGGAAGATTGTTGGAATTACAGATTTGAAGATTACAAATACCTAAGACAAAAAAAATTAAAAAAAGAAAAAGAAGAAACAATGACTTGGTCCATAATAAGTAGATAGTTTAATACTTTGATAGTAAGCTAGGGTTGTAACCTCCCCTCTATATATAAAGATGTAGCGCGTCTAGGTTACAACACTATACATAGCAGACTACTTCTCCAATGAGAGTCAGAAAAAAACCGCAATAGAGCGTGTGTAGTGTAGTAGTAATAGTAGTTTCTTTATTATGTTCAATAAAGAAAACCTTATTAGTAACTTTGATCTTGTTCTTAATTATTATTCCGCTGTGTTTTGATCATTGTTATTATACCCTAGTTGAGTCCAGATCTTGGATTCTACAATTTTTGTGTGTCGGTACCCGTTGTGTGCAGTTTTCAAAACTTTGCGAGGCTGTTTTAGACCTCTTCTGCTTGTTTTCAAGTCTCGAGTAAAACTAAAAAGTTGTCTGAAATATCGTTTACATCAAATTGCTTTAGGGTCCGAATCGTGACAACGTGATTTAGTGGTTCGTTTTTGATAAATCAACTATGAATTAATATATATCCTTTTTCGTTTTCGAATCAAATAAGTTAAAAATAACTTGCACATGAGAGATGTAATAATAAATATGATTTATAATTTAAAATATGTTCCGAAAATTTTACCGGTTACACGGTAATCGCTTTTATGTGACAATAAAAGACCAAAAGTCAAAAGTCAAGTCAGACTCGAAAAGTCCAAGGTTAAAATAGTCCTTTAAAATTTCGAAAATTGCCGGATGTTACAATGAGAGCTTGCTTCATCCATAGAGCTTAGTTGTCTGAAATATCGTTTTACATCAAATTGCTTTAGGACCCGAATCGTGAAAACGTGATTTAGTGGTTTGTTTTTGATAAATCAACTATGAATTAATATATATCCTTTTTTGGTTTCGAATCAAATAAGTTAAAAATAACTTGTACATGAGAGATGTAATAATAAATATGATTTATTATTTAAAATATGTTTCGAAAATTTTACCGGTTACACGGTAATCGCTTTTATGTGACAATAAAAGACCAAAAGTCAAAAGTCATGTCAGACTCGAAAAGTCTAAGGTTAAAATAGTCCTTTAAAATTTCGAAAATTGCCGGATGTTACAATGAGAGCTTGCTTCATCCATAGAGCTTGTTGACATGCCTTTCCGGCGCTTACGTATTCCGCTTCGGTTGTGGAGATGACAAGAGCGGTTTGCTTCTTTGAAAACCACGATGTTAGACAACATCCCATAAACGTGCAAACACCACTAGTGCTCTTGCGATCCAAGTAATCTCCCGCATGATCCGAATTCGCATACACTAGAGCTTGTTGACTTGCCTTTCCGGCGCTTACGTATTCCACTTCGGTTGTGGAGATGACAAGAGCGGTTTGCTTCTTTGAAAAAAACGATGTTAGACAACATCCCATAAACGTGC
>BQNB010016352.1:35579-71765 GCA_026074375.1 Tanacetum coccineum
AAATTTTTTATTTTGAATAAAACATTTCTTTTAATTGTAGAAAATATTTTGTAATGTTTATAAAATGTTTACAACATTTTATAAAAGTGTAAGGTTGAATAAAAATTTCCTTTGATCATAAATTCATTAAGTATTTATTTATTCATACTTTTAAGTGATGTATTTGTTGAAATGAGAATTTACTACTAATTACTTGTTTACGTTTAATTTTAAGTTGAACGTTTTTATATTTTGTGATTATCAAAACGTAAAGATGTGAAAAAATATTAGTTATGTTTTTAGGCATTATATTTTCATCAACACATTGTTATTGCTTAAAGTTATTTTAATTTAAATTATCATTCATTTGTATAGTTGTTGTTAGAAGAGCGTTTAACCGAACAACATTTGCTCGTCGCAAAATATAGTCACAGGGTACCTGCCGCCATTACAGTGCCGGGTACCTGTGTGATTATATTTTAGAAGTCTTAAAATTTTTAAGCGACCAAAATATTTCCTGTTTGGGAAAGATATAAAGCCATTACTCTATGTTGACCATACACATTTTTTAATTCACACCAGATTTAATGTATACGTTTTTAACTAGCATGTGTTAATAATAGCCATTTAAAATAGTTTGTAACTCCTGGTCAAAACGAGTTATGAGCATTAATTAGCCAGTTAATCTAATAACCTCATTTATGAATGCATAGTGGTTACATGACCATAATCATGGTCATTAAGTTAATGTTGAAATCGTCCATTTAATAGGTCAAGATGGTTACAAACATTTAACGTTGAAACCGCTCATTTAATAGTATGTATCTCTACTGCTTTATATAAAAAAAGTTGATTTGTGAATTATATATATACATGATTGACATTGATAATCCATCTTCAAAATTTTGATCTAAAAATTTATAACTTCAATGGGTCCTAACACTATAGCTTACATCATTTGACAAGTCAAATCTTCATCAATCGTTAAGGTAAAAATATATTTTTAATAAACAATTAGGTTCTTGATTATTTTATTTGATTATTATATTGTTAATAAGTTATCTTTTTTTACTTTGTAATTTAGATGAACCTAGATAGTGTTGTCAAAAATGATCCAAAGGATGTTCAACTTCAAGATGAAGACATCATGTACGATATTGTTTCAAGTGTTAAGGTAAATGTGGTATATCTTTTTATCTTTACTTTGTTAGTGTCGTTGTACTTACTAGCAAGTACCTAAACTATCCTATCTAAAAAGATGTTACCTTTTAAGAAGATCGCTCAAACTTTACATTTATTTGTGTATCTTTTATGTTAAGACAATAATCTTAACTTGAGATTTTGTGGAGAAGATGAATTATGGCTTAACACTTAAATAAGTTATGGCTCGCAATTGTAAGAAGGTAATTTACATTTGAATGAGAATATAATATAACATTATAATAACATATACTTATTATTTATTTACTCTGCGCATAGCCTCTTGATTATGATTAGAAATATGAAGAATTGAAGAAAGAGGTACATGGAATCATTGGTATAAAATGAAATTACTATTTTTAAAGTTATTTTAATTAAAAGTTATTGTTAGAAAAAACATATAAATGAACAACGTTTGCTCGCCACAATATTTAGTTACCGGGTACCCGCCGCTGCATTGTGCGGGTACCCGTCTAGTAATATAGTCATTGACTTATGTTGTTTGATGTTTAAATATGGATATTTTGGTCTCAAGATACCAACTACTCCCCCAATTACATCTATCAAAATACAAATAACATATCTTAATATGTCGTTATTAAAAGAATAATATGTAAGAAAAAATATTCATGTTACGAACAACTTGTATTACTCGCAAAAAAGTATCTATGTAAGGAAAAAAATGCAACATAATAACCTTAGAACATTAGCTAACGATCATATACCATGTGCCTTTAAAACTATATAATACTATCAGTAGTAGCAGTCATCATTTTACTGGTCTGATGATGGAACAAATAGTCATATTTGTAGACGTAGCCGCTATTACCGACAATAATAGCCTTTTAAAGTATTTACCAACAAAGAGTTTTTGATAATAAAATCAACAAAGATGTTGCTAAAAATACAATTCAGCTATCTTTTGACAAAGATCATACCAATATTAATATGTCCTAGGTGTCCACAATTGTTATACAGGTGGTATGTCTTGATGATATATAACTTTAAGTTTGTATCTAATTACAATAATGCAGTAAATTGTTTTTAGTGGGCTCTTGCTAAACTATTCCTTTAGTTGTAATGTAAGTCTTTTGAGTGACTGATTTATACTAATGATGTTATGATTTTATATTAAACTGAATAATGTTATGATCTTATAGTCAATTGAATATTGTAAGCATATAGTATATGTAACTTCAGCATATACAATATATAGAGTTTTTAGCCAATTTATAACGATCTGAGAAAATATTTACTACAAGGTAATAATTTTAAAAGTATTACCCAAAAGATGGGATTTCCCATTACTTATTTGTTTAATCTATCCGCTTGTTTTTAGTATTAGGCTTTAGCAATATAAGGAGGGAACCAAAATAAAGAATACACATATCTAATGCTCGAACATCTTTTATCGTCTATCGACATTCGACTTAACTTTTGGTTTGTTATTTTCGCAATCTCCATTTGGCGATTGTTGTTGTCCTCTTCACCGCTGCAATTTGAGTTTTTATTGGTGGTTCTCTTGTTGTTTTAAGTGTCAATGGACTAGTTGTTTTCAGTATGACTATTGTCACACCCCGCCTAGGCGGAAACACGAGGCGTAACATCATGGATATCATCACAACACAATGGTGTCAACAATAGAGAGAACTAAATGAAATAGATAAACAAATGAGACACAATGTGCCATGACAATATCTAACACAAGATAAAGGAGTCTTGCATTACGATAGCAAAGTTATACCATAAGGAAACATAATCCAAAAGTCTAAACATCCCATGAACACTCAACTACCAAACAATTCAAAAGACATAAATAAAAATCTCTAGAAGAATGACTCCGTATGCAAGCCTACGGTCTCACTAGCCACTCTTCCTAACATCAACATCCTCAACATGATTACCTAAAAATGATGCTTAAAACGTCAACATAAAGTTGGTGAGAGTCATAGGTTTAAGACATGAAAATCAAATCCAATTGCAAATTACTGTGATAATAAAGAAAACATTGCAGGACAATAAATGAACTATCATACATGCTAACATGCAAATCTAATCAATCACACAAATAACCGGCAAACGACTACAAGACGTCTCATATCGTACCAAGGTCCCTGTGGTTAACCCCCTTAGCCCAGGACATGGATACTTTCAAAGTAACCTTCCTGCCCGCTAGGCCACAGTTTAGTTTACAAATCTCAATATCACATTACAAAACATGTAGCACACAACATACAATAGTCACGTATAGTCCATGCATCTTTGACAACACATTATCACAGTAATCAAAACATTTCCAAATACTTTGCATCATTTCCACCCTAAATAAATCATAAGAAAAGAGGGGCTATGAAACTTACTTGGATACTTAAACGCAGCTTCCAAATCTCTACACGCAACTATACAAATAAATAAACACGGTTACACGCGACCAAGCTAAAAGCTCTAGTACATGTAACATACATATGATGGATGTCTAAGGGTTTAGTTAACTATCATGGGTCACCCCGACACCATGCTCAACCTTAACCATCTTATTAACACTTTACACTAGCTACTTACAATTAACTCAAAATTACAGAATTTTAGTGTCTCTTTACGTACCCAAAACCCTTACTTAATGACCTTCATAAATTATACCAAAAATCACCCATGTTCCTTTATGAGTATATGAACTACCTTGTGATTCCCAAACATTACTTACATGTATAACTACCTCAAATAAAATCAAACTTCAAAACTGTTCTAATTCGGATCTGATTGCACACCAAAATGTATCACTCTAACTACCATACTTAGACATGCTTTCAAAGGCTAATTTTTACAGGATTATCCATAGACATATGGAACTTAACTATTATATAAGGACTAAGCTTAATCCGGATTTTAAGTTAGGGTTTACCCTCCTAAACATGATCTAAATCTGACCCGTATTTACTGTTTTGATAACTTTTAGTGTAACTAATATTTGAATGACTTCCCGACCTTAAAAATTTCCGAGGCCATATTTTCTGGAAAGTACATTCAATGAGCTACTTCTTAGAGTCTAGAAACACTCAAAAACCTATTACCATCATGGAGATGTTCACTCGTGAACACAGACCTAAATTCTGCTCACCCTAAATCAAGTTTTTAACGCAAATCTAACCTAACAAACTGCATGATCATGACCCTAATCAAGCCTTAATCATTCTATCATCATTAAATATCATTAATATTCTGAATTTTATGAAACCCTAGAATCCATTATTGATTTTGTTACATGAATGCATTATTTAAACTAGGATGAACACACTTACCTTGATGATTAGCACCTAAACCACAACTCTTGAATGTTTCTTGGATCCACAAGTGAAAATCAACTTCTTAGGGTTTTGGGGGAGGGGAAATCGTACGGAAAAAGATAAAAGGGAAAAGGATGGGCCAAGTTTAGGTTTTATTCTAAATCCTACAAGTCCTAGTCCAACCCAAACTTAGTTTAGTCAAAAAAAAAATTCTTTTTCTTTTAAACCCAAAACCGGACGCACCCTCTATTTATGTATATATATTTTTATTTTTTTTATTAAATTATTAATTAGCTAGTCTACTTCATTTTCTTAAGTTTTTATAAAAACCTAAGCTAATTTGATTAAACCTTTTTACTTAAACGCTACTTACTAAACCTTTTAAATATAACTTTCATTTCACCAAACCACTTTCTATTTTTAGAAAGTTTGCTACAAACTTCTATATTTCACTCACATGCTTCCTTTCCAATAACTTGCACTTCTTATAAACGCTTAACTCATAAAAATTAAGAACTGACATAGCAATGCATGCAACACGTCTTTCATTTCCATTATCACCACACGTGAACAAATGGAATACTTAACACCAAACTCATATGCCCACAAAATAAGATGATCATTTACCTCTAAAATGACACCATGCACATAAGTAACCCACTTCAACATACATATAGAACACATAGCACGCAAGAAACATACAAAATGGACACTTAGCCATTTCTAAAGGTATAAACTAACCTGCTCAAATCACGGTTGTCACAACTATCGTACAAGTTTACACATTTTTGTCCTTTTTTCATCTAAATTATTCAAATTTATGTTGAAGATGTTCATGCACTAATATGATTTTTCATGTATAAATTTACATTTGTAGACTGACTATCAATCTGCACGAACAATTCCACAATATAAATGTTTGGGTTAGATTGTATCTTGTTGGTAGTAGATAGCGTTTATTCGATCTTTTCTACTGTTTGAAGTGTTATAATTATGCTTTGTTATTTGAATTTGGTCATTAATACGGTGTTTGGATTTCAAGCTAGCAAGATCATACTAAATTATGGCTATTCGAAATTTAGAACCAAGCTAGTGTTTGAAACAAAAGTACCGTTTTCTTTTGAAATTTGATAGTTTGTAAATTGTTAAATATAAATGATGTTTTAGATAACTATATATAGTGCTATACTACGATTTTAGTTTAGGCCATTGTTTATTGTAAGAGTATCAAATTCACACAACTAATTATATAATCTAGAGAGAGAAAGAGGGAGAGGAGGGTGATAACGCATGAAGCGTGTATGTTTTTAGGCGCGTTATCCGTATTTTTTATGTGTTATTCAGTTAATTAACAAGCTTTTGCTAAAAAAGATGAATTTATATGTTTGTAGTTAGCTAAGCCGAAAAAGGTGATAAAAGATCAAGGAAAAAAAGACAAGATGAAGGGATGTACGTATGCAAAGATTTCTCAACAAGAAAGAGTTTCGAGAGTTATCGAGAAAAAATTTATGAAGAGATCATTTCCGGGTTCAAGGAGAAGTATTTTATTGACTTTGGAGTCATGGAAGTCAAACTCGACCAAGAAACAAGCACCTGGGAGGCTAAAATGAACAAAAGAAAATGTGCAAAAATCTGAAGCTCATTCCAGCCGCGAGTCTCCTCCTTTAGGCCGTTTTGACCAAAAATATGTGCAAAAATGAATCCAGCCGCACGACCCGAGCTCGTAGACTTTTTGACTAAAACTAACATAAATAGATCCAACCGCGCGACCCGGCCATCTAGCCGCGCGTCTTGATGCGTAACCTCCTAGAATTCTTCATTTAAAGCCACTATTAAGTTGTGTAATGATAGAGTCCGATCACTTACCCTCCAATAACTCCCCTAGCTACGTTTTCCTGCTTCCTAAGCCTTCCTAGGTCTATATAAATACCCCTAGACCCCTAAACCTATGTGTGAGTGTTAACCTCAAAATATTGAGTCAGAAATGGAAGCTCGCTCATTAAGTCAGGAATCATCGGTCTTTATAATATTTATGTTGTAATAGGCTAGAACTGGTATCGAGCTCGTTAGTTAATCTAATATTGTACGTGTTTCGGACTAAATTCCAAAGTAAACCCGAGCCCGACCCAAGTAAAAACCCACGGCCCATTTAAGCCTCTTAAGGCCAACCATAGCTATGTATAAATACCCCTCTCCAAGTTTGGAGAGGGTGTTGGTTCTCATTTGTAAGTTTTACATTTTGCTAGAATTAACAAAACACTCTTATTTTTCTCTCTATTTTCTCTCTCTAAACTTCTTCTCTTTTCTTCTTATTTGTTTCGTGTAAAATGGATGTAAAATGATCATCATGGTTCCTACAATTGATATCAAGAGCCTAGGGGTAGATAGTGATTGCTTATTTGTAGTTAAAGAGCTTATTCGATAGCTTATTAAGCTTATTTGGTCTCAACAATATTTGTTCCATATAAATTGTGATTTAATCTTTAAAACAAGTAATATTCAAGTGTTAAACGTGTTTAAGATCTTCCTTGGTGTGTCAAAAGTTCTTATAAATAGCTTATTCATGCTTTTCTTATAGCTTAATTTTGAAAAAGTGATTTTTGAAAAAAAAAGTACAAAAGTTGCGGTTTGAATAGTACATATGCGATTTGGCTTGAAATGCATGCGATTTGGCAGTATGATGTACGATTTGGCATCATAAAATCATGTGATTTGGCACTCTTTGACATGCGATTTGGCACTCTTTGACATACAATTTGGCACTCTTTGACATGTGATTTGGCACATTTTTAAGGTGCAATTTGGCAGTTAGTTGTGAGATTTGGCACATCGATTCTCCAAGTTTGACCAGTCAACTTACAAAGTTTGACACAATCATTTAACAACTTGACTTAGTCAATACCTGCATTTTGACCTTCCATTTTGCAAGTTTGACTTGTCAACATACGTAGTTTAACTTAGTCAATTCTAGCAGTTTGACCTCTTCATAAGACAATTTGACCTAGTCAATTCTTGCAATTTAACTTGTCCACATCCGAAGTTTGACTTAGTCAATTTATGCTATTTGACCTAAAACAACAAACAACAATTCTATTTTTTCATGGTTTCTTATTAATTTAGTAAAATCCCGCGAAAGTCTTACTTCTTTTCTCGGTTTAGTCAAGACTTGTAAAATTCCGTGAACTAGAATCTTCATCATTAATAACCACAATTACAATCAATACATCAACTTAAGATCCTACAAAATCATTTTTACTTCATAACACAACAATCATTCATCATGACTACTCCAATAACAACATCCACAACAGACAGTCAAATGCATAGCAACATCATGACAACTGGTTCAAGAGATCGTTCACCAATGCTTGCAACGGGAAGATATGCTCAGTGGCAATCATGTTTTCTGAGATATGTTGATACAAAACCAAACGGTGAAGCATTGATGTTAGAAATACAAAAAAGTATCGATCACTTCTAAAATGTCATTAAGTAGCTCATAGTTAATATTTGGAACTTAGCTAAGCTAACCAGGTCAACATAAGATACCCCTTATGTTGACCATGTCTTATGTAAGGGTATCAATACCTTATCTATTCCTTGGAGAGGATTGTTGGTTCATTTAATAATACATTCTTCCTTTCTCTCTCTAAGTGTTCCAACCTCCTATTTCTCTCTCTAGATTTCTTCACTTCTTTTCATAGATTGTTGTACGTTTGATATCCTACAATTGGTATCAGTCGCCATGGGGTGATATCGTGAGATCGTGTGCGTTTCTTATCTTATTTTGATCATGATTTTTATGGTTTTGGGTCGTGGGTCTCGCAAAAAATCAAACCCAAAATTTTGTGTTTAAAAACCTTAAAGTTTATGTTTTTAAGCAAGATCTAGGCCTAAGATACTTAGTTGTACAAGAAAAATAAGGTAAAACGTCAAAGAGGGTTGATTGAAGTTAAACTAACACCTCTTATATATATAATTTATAATAAAATATATATAATAAGTATAATCTAAAAATAATCAATGAAGCCGAGAAGTAGTATAGAATATCCCCGGGTCGTTTATCCCCAACGAGGCTGTGCTTGAAAATCGATGCAGTCGGAAAATTGGAGTTTGAATGATATTAATGATTTGGGAGTTTAGAAAGCTAAATTAATCAATGATAAGCAAAAACGATTGAGAAAAACCTAAAAATTATGAAATTAAACTGAAAAACGAGAGCAGGAATCCCGAACAAGGGGTCAAAAACCTAAAATCTTAAAAATTAACCCTACAAAGAAATTTTTACTTCTAATCTACTCTAGGAGACTAATAATGAAGAATGAAAAAGACTAGACCGAAAACGGAGTTAAAACGAGCTCTAAAATGAAAAAACAAAAACGGGGCTAAATCCCGTTCTTTAAAAAGTGAGGTTTTGCAAAAACGACCCTACAAAAGTGTTTATATTTTTCCTAAGTAAAAGATGATAAAAGAAAATTTTCTAAAAAAGAAAAATATTTTTTTGATAATTTTTCTATTTTTTATGAATTAATTAAGATTTTAAAGAAAATAAATTATAAAAAATACTAAACTTATTTTAAAAATTCTGAGAAAATTACTTAAAATACTTTACCCTAAAACTGACCTAAGAAAAAGGAGAAACCTGAAATTGAGCTTATAAATAAGCTCAGAATAAGCTTAAACGGGCTTATAGCTAAATGGCCTAAAAAGGCATAAACTAATAAAAGATGTAGAGGCTGTTGGATAGCCCTACCGGAGCCGAGTGGTAAGTGTGTGGTGTTGTGAACGGGATGTGAGGGGTTCGAGTCCCACTAACACATTTTTTTTATGCTACAGTAATTTTTTTTTAAACTCAAATTTTTTTACCCAAACTAATTAAGCTAATGAAGATAAACATTTTTCATAACTACAACTTTTTGTGAATGCTGCTTATGAGCTTAAAGGCTTAATATGGCTTTTTGATTTGGTTTTTTAGCACAAGTAAGCAAAAACAAATGGCAAATAAGCAAACACAGGCAACAAGCAATCCTAATAAGCAAGTAAGGACTAAAATCAACAACTAATAAGCACCTAATAAGCTGGAAAAGAAATTAAGCTAATTACTACACTACACTAAATAAAACAGTCAAGACCCTAATTTGAGCTTAATTTTAAACTACCTAGAGGTCCTCCTAAGGCCTGAGCTTCCTAAGGCTTATAAAAGAGCTTATAGGCTTTCAAGACAAGCCAAAAGCTTGAACTGAGGTTCACTAATAAGCTAGAAAAGTGGGCTTGAAAGCAAGCCCTTAGCACCAGGGCAGATTTGTAACTAAATTTTGTGAAAAAGTAAGCTTAAAAATAAGCCCCCTAATAAGCTCAAAATTAAAAATAAAGTTTAAACAGATTGAGTTTGTTATGAAATTGACTTGTGCACAAAAATTCAAGCACTTAAAAACATTTTTGCTATCTGAGATTTAAACTTGAAAATTAGCTTTTTTAACTTTTGAAAAACACAAAGCTTATGTTGACAGAATTGAGCTAATATAAGAGAGACAAAAGGGACTTAGCTAGTTGATCTTAACACACCCATATGACACCAAATCAAATCTTAACTCAAGTTTTAAGAGCTTAAACACATAAGCTCAAGGAGACTTCTTAAAATTCAACAGGTTTGAGAGAACAATGAGAAAACTTTGAAAAACACTTTTTGGACTTAAAAACTTTGGAAAACAGACTCAAATTGGCTCAATCAAGTTAGCCAAAGTTGGCCAAATGGCCACAACCCATGACCATACCATTTTGACCCATTTTCATGTTATCCCAAACACCCCTTTATATTTTTAAGAACTTGATTTTACACTATTAAAGACTGAATTAAGTAATAAATTTTAAAGACAACTATTAAATATGCACTAATAAGCAATAAAAAGTACAAAGCAAAAGGAAATAAGCACTTTAATAAGCTAATAATCAATAGGCAGAAATAGGCATATCAAGGCAGTTTGAAGCAAATGACAAGTAAATGAAACAAGAGCAACTAAAAGGCATTTATAAGCATAAACAATATAAATAAGCAATAAAAGACTAAAATAAGCAGAGAATAAGCTACAATAAGCAATGCTACAGTAACTAGTTAAAAAGATGAAAAATGAAAAAGAGAGTATACCTGAACTCCTTGCTCAAAACAGGAGTGTATGAAGCCTAATTAAAGCTTTCATAACCCCCCTTTAGCTTGTAAATAGCTATCTATGAACCAATGAGCTTCCATGTCAGCCCATTATCATAAGCTTTAATTCAGACAACTCCTTTTTTCTTTCTTTTTGGTTTCCTTTTCTTAAATACTTGTATCAAATTTTAGCAACAGCTTAATAAATGGCTTATGTGAGAGCTTATATGAGGTTTTAAAAAAAACTTAAGCAAGAGTAAACATAAACCTAAATTTCATTGAATTTTTAAAAGTACAAGTACAATAAAGTTGAACTACTTAAAAACTTAAAACTGAACTAGACTAAAAAACTGCCCTTGCCTCAATGGCTTACAAAAGATTTATATAGAAACGAGCTAGGGTTTTGGTCTTGGCCTCTTGTCTCTCTGTCTTGTTCCTTGTGTGCTTCTTTGTAGAGACAATTACCCATCTATGTTTCTTGTGTGTGTGGAAACATAAACCAATCTGAACCCTTTATTTTTCTTGTTACCCACTCAAAAAAATCTCAACCATTGATCGAATGAGGGGGATTTAGGATTGCCAGCTTGGCACATCCATGTAGGGGGTAGGGTTTAGGTTAGTGACGGGTTTGGAAGTATTTGTGAGTTCTATGAAGCTTGAGTATGATAGGTTGTGGGGTTGGGAAGTCTGGCGGGAAATCAGGGTGAAGATAAACAAGTGTTTTTAATAGGTTTAACTTTGGGGACTGGGCAAACTTTAGTCCCCCAAAGTGTATGTCTCACTTTTAAATTCCGTCCTTGTGTTTTATGAAGTTTTGAAAAATAACAACAACACCCCCTCATGTATATATAACCAATTGCAAATTAAGTCCTTTTGTGATACAAGAATTTGCCTTTGGCAGATTCACCCCTTGTCTTTCAAACTTTCATCAAATGGCAATATAAGCCCTTGTAGTTTCTTGTGGGTTTATCACATTCATTTAGGGCTTATAAAAAGGGTTAATGGGCTTTGATTTGGGCCTTATCTTTGAAATGGGCTTCACAGTCTTCATGAATGATGCAAATGGGATTTTGTCTTTATCTTGGGCCCATTTGGTCTTCAAGTGATATACTAATGGGCTTTCCTGGTCCATCAGATAGGTTCGGGTTTGACCTATTAAGTATTCTTCATTGTCGGCTTTGACTTTGATTGTTTGTCTTTTTGCTGCTGACCATTTCTTTGACTTTGGTTGACTTTGCTTTTCCATTCCGTGTCCGGTTTTGTCGTTTTAGCTTCGTTTTTCGTCCTTTTCTTAGATATCCGTTCCTGCACAACACAATTAGCAAAACAAGCATATTTTTGGCATTTTAAGTCCGTTTTTGGTTATTTTAGCTTGTTTTTAAAGGTAAAAGGTATGTGTATTTAAACACATACCAAGGGTATTTTAGGTGAATTTTACGTGTTTTTGTGTTTTTTTAATCGTGTTGGATACATTCTGTTTGAAGGGTTCGAAATACATAAGTGTGCGATTTGTAATAGGTTGTGCAAAATACGTAAGTGTGCGATTTATGACAGGTTGTGCGATTTTTGTAAGTGTGCGAAATACGTAAATCATGCGATTTATTATAGGTGTTTGTTTCTTGCGAAATACGTGTTCTTGCGAAAAAAAACTCTGCTCAATTTTTTCTAAGTTATGCGAAATATGTTTGGGAATATGTCTGCGATTTATGTAGTGTAATATGTGTGCAAAATAGGTTGTGTAACAAATCATGTGAAATACATCATTGAACGAAACAAAACTCTGTCCAATTTACATAAACCGTGCGAAACATTACATTGACATAAACAGTGCGAAACATTACATTGTCATAATTCGTGCGAAATATTACAATGATTCGAAAAAGATTTTATTTTCTATGGTTTGTCTTACTTTGTAAAATCTCGGGAAATAACGTGGTATTTTCTCGGTTTTAGTTAATATTTGTAAAATCCCTTGGAAAAACAATCTTAATCACCTTCAACAACAACTCTTTAACACTATCCTCCTTTATCACTGTTCGACCAAGCTCTTATCTCATATAAAAATCAATTGAAGATGATTACCTTAGTTGAATTCATGATAGTTTCCGGTGCTGAGAACCATCCACCTATGCTTGACAAAGCAACATATAACTCACAGGAGAGTCATATCTTGCTCTACATCAAAGGAAAGAAACACGATAGAATGATGCTTGAATCTATTGAGAATGAACCTCTTGTCTATCCAACTGTTAAAGTAGATGGTTAAATTCGAAAGAAGAAATATACTGAACTCACTGAACAAGAACAGCTTCAAGATGATTGTGATGTTCAAGCAACAAACATTGTTCTTCAAGGTCTCCCACTTGATGTGTATGCCCTTTTCAACCATTCTCAATCAACTAAAGGTATATAGGAAAGAGTCAAGTTACTCATGAAAGGCACTGAACTCTCATATCAAGAACGTGAATGTAAACTGTACAATGAGTTTATAGTTTACTTCAGTCAATGGAGAACACTTCATGAATATTTCTTGCGCTTTTAGTTTTAACTTATCAATGTTGCACACAATTGGCTATGACAATGCAAAAGTTCAGGTGAAATACATAGTTTTTAATAACGCTTTCTCAGCAGAAGAATGGAGAAGTTTTTGTAACTGATGTCAATTTAGCCAAGCTTAAGAATTTTATATATATATATATATATATATAATATTATTTATATATATATATATATATTATAAGAATGGAGCAAGTTTGTGACTGATGTCAAGTTAGCAAAGAATATATATACTACCAACTATGATCAGTTATATGCATATCTTAGTCAACATAAAGGACATGCAAATGAAGTTTGAATAATGCGTAAATGATATCTAAATCCTCTTGCATTGGTTGCTCACTATCAAACTCAGTCAAATTCAGCTCAGTATCCACAACAGCTATTATCAACTCCTCAAACAAATCATTCTTCTCAACCATACTTACTAACTTATGAAGCACCTCATCATCCACAACAATATCAACATGCTTACCAGCCTTAAATCAGTCAACATACACCATTAATTCCTCAAAATGCATATCATTCCCCTCCAATTTCACAACAACCACCAGTTGAGTTTCTACAAATTAACTCAGGACTTGCCGTTCAAGTATTTCTTCTAGGATATGATTCGATTGCTTGTCACAACAAAGCTATGACATTTATGTCAACTGTAGTTGCATCCCGTTTTCCTTTAACCAAAAACTAACTCAAAACATCTTCCAATCTATGAAATCAAGCTACCATTCAAGATGGATGGGTTACTGTTCAACAAGTGCAAGGGAGATAGGGTTAGAGTTTTGCTGGTACGAGAACTCGAGGAAATGCTACAACTTCAAGGGGAAACAATGCAGCTGGTCAAGAAAGGGTTGTTAAGTGTTATAATTGTCAGGGTGAAGGGCATATGGAAAGGCAGTACACTTAGCCTAAGAGACCAAGGAATGATGTATGGTTTAAGGAAAAGTTAATGCTGGCTAAAGCACAGGAATCTGGTCAAGTCTTAGATGAGGAGCAGCTGACATTCTTAGCAGATCCTGGAATTACAGATTGTCAGGGTGAAGGACATATGGAAAGGCAGTGCACTCAGCCTAAGAGACCAAGGAATGATGTCTGGTTTAAGGAAAAGTTAATGCTGGCTAAAGCACAGGAATCTGGTCAAGTCTTAGATGAGGAGCAGCTGGCATTCTTAGCAGATCCTGGAATTACAAATTGTCATGATGTTCAGCCAACAATTATTCACAATGCTGCTTTTCAGACTAATGATCTAGATCCTTATGACTTCGACTGTGATGATATCTCTTCAGCAAAAGCGGTTTTAATGGTTAATCTCTTAAGTTACGATTCAGACGTTCTCTCTGAGGTACCATAACATGACACCTATCAAAATGATAATATGCTTAATCAAAGTGTGCAAGAGACACCATATATTAAACAATCTCTTATTGATTATGTTCCAGATAATGAAATAACAAGTGATAGTAATATCATTTCTTATGAATAATATCTGCAACAAACGCAAAATGTGATTGTTCAAGATACCAACTCTTCTACACAGCAAGATTCTATGATAATGTCTGTGTTTGAACAGTTATCTGAGAAAATGTCTAATCATGTAACTAATTGGTATAAGGTTAATTAAAAAACCAAAACAGTTAATGAATCCTTAACCGCTGAGCTTGAAAGATATAAAGAACGTGTCAAAACTTTAGAACAAAGATTTAATGTTGATTTGAGCAGTCGTGAAAAATTAATTGATTCACAAATGGATGATATGATTCGGAATAGTTGTGCACTTAAGAAAGAAATTGACTCACTTAAACATACTCTTTCTAATCAAGTCAAGGAAAAGGAATCGTTATTGCAAACATTTAATGTTTTCAAAAAGGAATCCAAAGAAAAAAAAGTAAATACATGGACAAAGAAATTGATTTAAAAAAGAAAATAAAAGAACTTTATAATATTGTTTATAAAGTGGATCAATCTACGCAAACAGTGCACATGCTAACGAAACCTCACGTTTTCTATGATGATACTCACAAACAAGCTCTTGGTTATCAAAATCCGTTTTATCTTAAGAAAGCTCAGCGGATTAAGCCAATACTATATGATAGTAGTGTCATATCTTGAAAACATGATGTGATTTCTGTGGTTCGACTTTAATTTTAGAGGAAGAGAGTCGATAAAAAATGTTTGCAAATCAAAATGATCCGATTATGAAAAAGCAAAAAATTAATACAACTCCAATTGATTATAACAAGTTGAATAAATTGGCTGAAGATTTTGGAAAACATTATGTTCTACAAATGCAATTGTCTGCAGAACAAGCTTTCTGGTTACTACTTTCAAACCCTAAGTCTGAACAACTTGACATTATTCAAACACCAGTTAAAATAGAGATTCCTAATGAACTTCCAAAGATAAGTTTAGTAAAAACAAGTTAACAAAAGATAAAAAATCACCTTGCCAGTTTTGACAAGATAGTGAAAGTAAAGACTACACCTGATGCAATTACTGAGGCGTCATGGGGTTTTAAACACACCAAAAAGGTTTTCAAAGAAGAAGTCATTCCATTTATAAAGTGAAAACGATGTTTAACCAAATGGAAGCTGTTGTTGAACAATGTTCTGTAGACAAGACGAATTGCATAAATCGTCCTTGTGGTTTGCTGAATCCTACATTTTTGGTCCCTGTGGTTTTTTTCACCAGGTTTAGTCCTTGTGGTTTTGATCCATTGCGGGTTTGGTCCCTTGTGGTTTTGATCCATTACGGGTTTGGTCCCTTGGTCAAACTAAGAAAATGTTGGTCAAGGGACCAAACTCGTAATGAATCAAAACCACAAGGACCAAACCCGATGAAAAAAACCACATGGACCAAAAATGTAGGATCCGACAAACTACAAGGATGATTTATGTAATTTACTCTATTTTGATATTTAAAAGAAAGAAGTTTCTCTTGATAATGATCGACTCTTGGACCATATTATTTGTCAAGATGTGATAAATATTGTGATGCATGTTGATTATGTTCTTGCTAAGGTGTTACCTACTAATAATAAATGTCTTATTGATGAGGTGTCATTTTATACACTTTTTCTTGGTCGTTTAACCCCCTAAATCATGCATTTATGCCCAAAATAGGTACTTAATTGTTCTTTTTTAGGTATTCAGCATTTGGAAGGCATTTGGAGGAAATACACGTGACTTGGGCTCATTTGGAGAAGAAACGGACAAGATTACAACTCTACACCAAATCTATAAGAAAATAGCCAAACAGTGGCTGACGACGGTGTCGTGACTTTCAAGCGATGGTGTCATATATTACACACGATGGTGTCAACTGTTATTCGTGATGGTGTCGTGACTCTAGTGATGGTGTCGCGATTCTGGCGACACCGTCGTGACGAACCGACTTAGGGTTTGCCTATAAATATAACCTCATAACTTCATTTTTATCAAGCCCCCAACCCTAAGTCCGATTCTAGGGTTTGGGTAGGTGTTTTTTAGCACTTAAATGAACCTAATGTCATCCAATAACATCTTGTAATGGTTTGATTATCATATCTATCTTAATTCATGTCTTCAATTCCTTTTGTTGATTATGATTTCTCTAGAGTATGCTTGTCTAATTCATCTAGTATTTATTTGGGAATGCATGAACCTTGTCATTAATTGATTAGATCTTGTTGTTTGTGATAGATTCAATGAGTCTAATTGATTATATTTTATAATTCTTGTTTCCTATTACTTCTTGTTGATGGATGTGTGTGTTAGGCTCTAGAAAACCAGCTTTTTGTCTGTATCGCTGTTGATATGTCTAGGGAAACATGATTTTGTAGAAAGGATACCATGGGTAACAGTCTTCATACTACCTTACCCCTTATATGGTTGATCCCTCTTAAGATATTTCAATTGCATGTAATATACTCTTAGGGGCCTTGTAATAGTCTTCATACTACCTTACTTGTGAGTTGTCCTAACAAAATATTAAATAGACGACGGATTCGTGTAATCCGTTCATAACCTTGGAAATACTTACACGTTACATCTCAAGTGTGACAAGACAATAGGTAGAATTGGATAGCTAGCAAGGAGTAGTGCATCCCAAGTGAATACGCTTCATTGTATAATTGTTATTTAGTTTATCAGTTTAATTAGCTTAAAACCAAAACCCTCTCTAAAACCAAAATTTTACTTGCTTTAATAAAATATAAAAATACAAAAATAATCTTCCTTCAACCTTTAGACCTTTCGATTCGGCCTTCACAATGCTATTCCCCTAGAGAACGATAACAACCCCCGAGCCTTGCCTATACTACACTACAACGGTTAGGTACACTGCCTAAGGAGTTGTAAAACTTCTTGTAGAAGTCCCTTACGACAACCGCAACACTTGTGAATGATAATCTTGAAATTAAGATATTAGAGCAGGAAAATGATTACTTACTTGAACTTATCTTATCTCAAGATATAGTTCACATTTGTGTAAATTCTCTTGCTTCATGGAATGATTGTCGTGAAATGCAACAAGGTTTTATTGATGAATATAATGAGAATCTAATGCTTAAGGCTGAGCTTGCCAAAAAGGGACAAATGGTTGTGTAGGTTCCCGATTTAATTCACTTCATAACACGAATCACGAACTAAGAAACTAGAAAGAGAGAGGATCAAAAAAGAGAGAGAGAGAAGAGAGAGATGAGATAGAAAAGAAATTTAGATATTATGATTTCTTAGATATTTTCTTATGAAAATATCTATATATATATCCCTACGACGTGTGGGATATTTAACTAGGACCCGTGCTCGGGTTTTGTTTGGGATTAAACCCGAAACATATACAATATTAGATTAACTATCGAGCCCGATTCCCGATAATATTTTATTACAACATTAACTAATTAAAGACCGAAGCTCCATCGTAGAGTGACCGAGCTTCCTTGTTCGACTCAATAAATTAAGGCTAACAATCTCCCCCGAAGTGAGGTCTTAAACACGGGAACGAGCTTCCTTTATTGACTCAATAAAATTGAGGCTAACAATCTCCCCCGAAGTGAGTTCATTGATGACATTCCTTCATTAGATCAGTGAGATTGCTTTTGTCGTTTAAGCTTGAGTGTTCTTGGTCTTTGTCTTCGTTATATGTTGTACGCTTGTTCCTTCATGCTTTGCGATCTTGACTTTGAGCCTTTGTCATTGTCTTTATCGTCTTTGCCATCTTGCGATCTTATGTCTTTTGACCAACATGCTCATACTTTGCATTATCTGAAAGCTATTTTAAATCAGAGTTAGCGGAAGTCTTTGTCTTTAAATCTTGAGCTTTCTAGATAGATTGTCTTCGTAGATTGAGCATTTGAATGGGATTGAGGTTTCCGTCATCATTGTTTGACCTGCAGGTTTACGTTAGTGATAAACGAGAAAATTGATTTGAAAATCAATCGACGTGTCACTCGTTAAAGAGTTTTTTTATAACACATCGAGAGTGTTATGTTTTTATCAAAATTCATCAACCGTCAATTCATTTACTGGACCAAATTGATATCCAGTTGTCACAAGTTTGATTCATATAGAATCTCGCAAGTCACCTACTGCAGTGCTGTTTGATGATGACACTGGAAGGATTTCCATTCGTCATTGTGAATACTAAAGAGTATCACTCTGAATGTTCTGGAAAATATCACAAAGCATATTCGTTAGGACTCATGATAACACTTGTGAACTTTGATGATCGTTCAACAAGTGTTTGAAATTGGAAATGTGTCCTAACGCAGATTTTTATTGATCTCATTGCTCCAGACTCAATTAGTGCATTTTGGTTTTATACTCGGAGCTGAGCATATTCCCACCTATTCTATATGCAAACATCTCGATTGAGATGTCAATAGATAACGTTGTATCTCCGTGACAAATGAGGACCAAGTTTCTATTGAGAGAAACCCGAATGGCTGGTAAGCTGGTGTGCATTGTAATCACTGGGTCCATGATGTCCCGTTATCAATACCAACAATCATCTTGTGATTCTGATAGATTATGTATTGACTCCTGTTCGGCCTTAAGTTATATGGAAGGGCTTCTTTCTTAGACCCTTTAAACCATAAATTTCTTTTTCAATCTTCAACGCCTTCAATGCTTAACCAAGACGTCATTACAAACACCTTTGTTGTGATTGTTCCAGTGTTACTCAATCTTAGTCGGCCTTATTCCAATATACATTCATCTCATAATTAACCTTAAGGACTGCTATTTCTAACTTGATTATCCTTTGGTGTAGAGTCCTCGGTACTGGTTGGATCATAGGATTATTCCAAAACCTAACCACCTTATTACATTCAGAATGCGTCATGAAATTAAGAATGTTGTTGGGTATAAGATCCGTACCATAAAACCTTTTCTTTCAGCACATTGAGTCGAATAGATCATATTTTAATTACATTTTCTCCCCTTTATTATAAAATAATAAACCACTTATTTATTGAATACCTTGTGATTAAAATATTCTTGAAAAATCTTGGGAGAAAATATGTTCAGCATGAAATGGTTGGAACATTTTGATAATGTTTTTGAATACAATAAGAATGTTCTGATGATGTATCCAAGAACATTAAAAACTTTGTTTTTCGAAAAACTCCCCTCCAAAATAAGGACCAATTGAAAAAAATGTTTGTCTTTTGAAAACATGTGAGGGATGTAGTGTTGTTACAACACAATTTTGAAAGATACTGAAATTGTATCGAGAATTCTTGAAAATTGTGTTCAACTTTTTAGAAAACCAATGTTAGAGACTTCTCTTCTAACGTTAAGGTAAGCGCACTGAAACGAAACTATCCTTTTTCTTGAGTTAAAGATATGAATGTCTTGTAAGAACAGCTCAAGACCGAGAAACTTAATTTTCTCCGTTGGGATGATAAGTTTATCAACCTTCCTTTTATTTGAAGTCCGGGTTATGTACTGATATTTGCACATAAGCCATTTAGAAAATTAGAAATGACATGTTTTGAAACTATTTGCAACTCTCGCTCGAACTTCATTTACACATCCGTGTCAATGTTAATCGACATTTCTAAGCACGTAAATGTTATCGATCCAAATACAAGTCGAGAAAGAATCTTTTGAAATTTTCTGATTTTGTATTATTTACCTGTTGTCCTCAGCATTGCTATATGATGGTGGAATAGTAATTCCAACTCTTGTCGTGATGTAGCTTTCTTGTTTGCTTAAGGAACAACTTTTGGAACCAGCTTTGAACTTGACTGTTCATTACTGTGGTCTTGAATTTTGAGTTCTGAACGGTGATGATCAGAAGTCATTTGATGAAGAACGAGGCCTGAACTGATGTGAACATACGTCATTTCTATAAAGACCGAGGCTTGATCTGTTGTGATCAAACGTCTTTTGAACATTGAGGAACGGGGCCTGAAGTGTTATTTTCAGCAGACACCATTTCACATTGACGACCGAGGCTTGAACTGCCGTGTTCAAACGTCATTTGCCATGAACATTGTGCATCCAGAGTCAACAATGAATAGGATGAGTTGTACAATCTGCAAGAGAGTTAGAGGACGATGGAACATTGGACAAATTGGATCCTATGAAGTTTGAATAACCCCCCTTCAAGACATTAGTTTATCCCTAGAGACAATGTCTATAGTGACTAATACTTGTTGATCATAACTTTCCTAATCCTTTAGGCATCCATATCTTTTTGGTCCTAGTGGGGCTTTGTGTCCATGTAGAAAACCCTGATGGACATCACTTAGCTATCCACATTTCCATTCCGGATTTTGTAATACTCATACAACTTCTATAGTAACTCTTGGATTTCTGAAATAGTGGTATCTGATGCAACTATTTTTCTTATGGGGTGTTGCAACAGATTAGTTCACTTTTTCTCTTGGATTACTAGCACTAATAGGCACTACATGAGGCTTCTTAGTTCTAGCATTCACGTCTTTTAAGTATCGAGAAACACAAGCATCATGATTAGAATTAAACACACATGTTCCACATTTTGCACAAACAGCATTTGCATTCGAAGTTCTGGAGTTTGAACTATCATTACACGCAGTTACAGACTTTGTTTTCTTAGAAATACTAAAAATCCTATGATGGTCTTCTACTTCCTTCTTTTGAAACTTCACATGACTATTGTTTGGCACCACTTATCGTTAACTGATAGCACTAAGCTGTGGTCTGCTAACACTAGTAGTTGTGAATTACTCTGAAGATTTTGACATGGGAGGATTAGATTTCCTAAAGCATGAGGCAACTAGTGGTGTTCTGTTTTGTTGTTGTGTAGAGGCAATACTAAACATATCCGAGGTTTAAGCACATTAGTTGGTTTCGAACCGCTTGGTTTCAACTGAGGCAAACTCTGTGATTGACCTGGTTTAAATAAACCATCCGACACATTAGTTTTATTAACCGACTGTTTTGTTTTGAAAACTTCTCATTTCAGAGACATTTGAAAAAGGAGTCGGTTTCTAAAACTGATGGATTTGGAATCGTTGAGCATTGGTTGTCGAACAACAGATGGTTAATCAAACTGAGTTCCACAGACTTTCCTTTGTTACCAAAATGAGTTTCTTAACACATATTATCACGCATGTTTCTAGTCTTGGCATTTGAGACTTTCAAATCTTGTATTTCAAGATATTGTTCACAGTTCTTTTTCGAAATACATTTGAAGAATTTTCTTGTAGCAAGACTGGGTTGTTTTTCATCTGTACTTTTACAATGTTGTAAAGAAAGTTAAGAGAAATTGAGTGTTATTCAAGTGTTAGCCAAAACTTTTTAACAAATCATATGACCTTCAATGTTAACAAGATTCAATTTAGGTTCGAAAGCTTTTGTGCAAGACATTCACATTCTTTGGACTTTAATGAAGATACAAGCATTGTAATTCCAGTATTAGCATTTAAATCAAACAGAGAATCAAGTAGTAAACATGTAACACTTTAGACACACACTCTTCGAGAAGTAGATCAAATTGTTGAAAAATAACCTTTTCTGATTCAATTCGTCAAGCTCCTTTCAAGGAATTAACGTACTCTAAATCGCATTCATTTCTTCTTTTTAGGTCATGAATAATTACAATGACTGTCTAGTATTGTTTGTCTGAAAGAGGACATTTAAAAAGATTTTGATCAAACTTCCATACTCTTGGCAATGGGTTAGGAAATGCACTACAAGTATAGTATTAACCATGTTTGTTGACAATTGTTCTAAAAATGATTAGAAGTTGTTTGTCAATTTCGTTATAAAGTAGTCTACTTTTACTAATGGATTTAGACATGGGTAGAAAGCCAACGTTTTTAGCAATGTTTGGCTTTGTCCTAACAAACGTTTTTCTCCACATTGTCTTCCTAACTTCTTTAGCGCGTTCCAACTGATCAAGATAGGTTTTTGATGGTGGTTTGAAAGTTTCATAAAGACTGTTTTGATATGTGTAATTATATGGTTTCACTGTGTCTTTATCCAATTTTGATCTACTCTCCTTTTCAAGAGTCACTGTCTCTTCCCCATCGGGTTCAAAATCTGTATGCAGATCAGAAGTATCCAATGGGATCTCATACAAACTAGGCTTTATCGATTGAGCTTTCTTGACGGTAACTTTTGGATAGCAAAGGTGATCAACCATGATACGTTGCGCATTTTAGTGCTAACAATTGAAATGGTCTGAATTGACATAATGCGATTATCAAGAATTTCATTAAACACTTATTTGTTTATCCATTTCAATCATCTTGTCAATATCTCTTCCTTCCTTAACCTTTAAATCCGAAATAACCTTACTTTTCTCTTTGAGTTGTCCTTCAAATTGTGACCTAGTTAACAGACTCTTTTTGACTAGCTCATCGTATTTCTGCTTGACAACTGAAATTTCTGTTGAGGATGTGTTAACTAGAGTAGACATGATGAATGATTAGTATAATATGAAGTGTTGAATGATTTGTTGGATCTAAAGTGCTATGATGTGATTGAAGTTTGTGGTTATGTGTAAGCATGCACTTTCACGGATTTAACACGTCTAGGATGTAATAACGATAAATGATCAACGGGATTTTACAGAATCAATAGAGAAACCGTGAATATTGATTACGAAATCAGCGGCGAAAAAATTCCTAAAAAATCTGAAAGAATGTCAATAATCAAAGAAAACGATGTTTTAGGAGCTTCGAAAAATCCTACTAGCTAAAGGGTGCGACAGGTTGATCCACACGTTTTTCTCTTGATTTGAGAGGTCACGAGCCAAACGGACTTACGGATCAAAATTTATGGCTGTTTACTGAAACCCTTTTTCGTCACACAAGTTTTCTAAAAAAAGTTTTCGTTCATGACCAAAAAAATTGCTCGTACGATTTGTAATTCCAATCGTTCAGTTCCGCTCGTTTGTGACACCTCTCGATACGAAATCCTCTCGTTCGAGTTCCTCACGTTGTTTCCCGCTTGTTCGAGTTCCGCTGTTCAGAGTCCGTTTCGGTTTCGGCTAAGATATCCGCTCGTACGAAATATCCACCCCTCCGTTCGATTCCGCTTGTTCGAGTCCGCTCGTTCGGTTCCGCTCGTTCGGTTCTACTCGTTCGGTTCCGCTCGTTCGGTTCTGCTCGTTCGGTTCCGCTCGTTCGAGTTCCGCTCGTTCGGTTCCGCTCGTTCGATTCCGCTCGTTCGAGTCCGTTCGTTCGGTTCCGCTCGTTCGATTCCGCTCGTTCGATTCCGCTCGTTCGAGTCCGCTTGTTCGAGTCCGCTCGTTCGAGTCCGCTCATTCGAGTCCGCTCGTTCGGTTCTTCTTATTCGAGTCCGCTTGTTCGAGTCCACTTGTTCGGTTCCAACGTTTTTCACTCGTTCGGTTCTAACGTGTTTACCACTGGTTTGGTGCTAACGTCTTTCGACTCGTTTTGTTCTTCTCTTCTTTTCACCCGAGTACCACCATGACTAACCCAATGAAGCCGAGAGATTTTCCAACAACAAAATGAGCCACGAAAACTATGGTTGCCGAATGATGAACCAAATCTGTCGAGTTCAATACTTACAACAACAAAAAAAAACCACGAAATCCACCCGAGGCGATTGATACCAATTGTAGGGTCCCGATTTACTTCACTTCATAACACGAATCACGAACTAAGAAACTAGAAAGAGAGAGGATCGAAAAAAGAGAGAGAGAGGAGAGAGAGATGAGAGAAAAAAGATAGATTTAGAAAAAAAGATATTTGTGAGAATTCTTAGATATTTTCTTATGAAAATATCTATATATATATATCCCTACGACGCGTGGGATATTTAACTAGGACCCGGGCTCGGGTTTTGTTTGGGATTAAACCCGAAACATATACAATATTAGATTATCTATCGAGCCCGATTCCCGATATTATTTAATTACAACATTAACTAATTAAAGACCGAAGCTCCATCGTAGAGTGACCGAGCTTCCTTGTTCGACTCAATAAATTGAGGCTAACAATCTCCCCCAAAGTGAGGTCTTAAACACGGGAACGAGCTTCCTTTATTGACTCAATAAAATTAAGGCTAACAGGTTGAAAAGACAATTTTTGATGAAGTTGTACTTAGATGTTCATGACTTGAAAATCATAATGTTAATCTTGAACTTAAATTGCAACATCAAAAAGAGAGTTTTCTGAATAACAAACCATTAAACAATTAAAATGCTCCTAAAATTCTAAAAAGTTTTCAAAATAAATGAATGACAAGCTAGGCTAGATGCAAAAGATGTCTCAATTGCTAATTTGAGAAAACATATTGAGAAGTTAAAAGGAAAGAATGTGGTTGAAAAAGATGTCCGACTGAATAATCTTAATGTAATTGCTCCCAGAATGTTTGAGCTTGATTTAACACCTCTAGCTCCTAAACTATTAAACAATAGGGATGATTACATAGATTACATTAAGCACTCTCAGGGACATGCAAATATTCTTTGTGAAATAGTCGAACACGCTAGAGCACTAAGACCTTTAGATAGTGATTTAGACTCTGCCTGTAAGACTGTTCAATGAATTCAGGTGGTGCTAGTCTATGTTAAAGATACATGCCGTAGTTTGACAAAACCTAGTAAGAAATTGGTGGCTATCACACCATTGAACAAAAACAAGAAAGTTAGGTTTGCAGAAGCTACCACATCATCTAGTAACACTTAAACACAGGCAGATTCCTACAAAACACAAGATTCTAACAAACCTATGTTGCCTTCTACAAGAATAAAGAGTTCTACTATTGCTAGCAGATCACACCCTTCAGGCAATACCAATCACAATAGGATCTTGCGAACTACCAGTAGAAACATGAAGAATAAAGTAGAAGTTCACCCTAGGAGCATTAAATCTAAGTCAAATAAAATAAATCATGTTATTGAACTTGTTTGTAATGTGCATGTTAAGCATACATTAATGTTAAATGTGAATTTTGAATTAATTTGTGTTAAATGTAATAAATGTATGTTTGATGTAAATCATGATGTGTGTTTTCTTGAATTTGTTAATGATGTGAATGTGCATTCTAAATCTAAATCTATGAAGGAAAGAAAAAATAAAAATATTTAGAAACCCTCTGGTAAAGTGTTCACTGATATTGGATATAAGTGGAAACCTACAGGCCAAACCTTCACTATAGCTGGAAAAACGTACCCTTTGACTAGGATCACCTCCACTAAAGTAACGCCTCTAAAGGAAACCACTTCAAAATCAGTAACTACATAAAATCCACAAAATAAGGTTGATAATAGGAGACCCAACATCACAAAATCTATAGGTTCAAGTAACAAATCTAAGGTTGTAGTATCCAAGATTTCTAACAACTCGAAACCCAATCAATCTTGGGGATCCAATGTTTCAGATGTTCCATCTACTTCTTTTTTCGATTTCAGTTTGTCCAGATTATTTTGTGGTATTTGGACTCCGGATGCTCCAAGCATATGACAGGAAACCGCTCTCAGCTCATTAACTTTGTTCATAAATTTCTGGGTACTGTTAGAATTGGAAATGATTAGATTGCAAAGATTATGGGCTATGGAGACTATCAGATAGGAAACATTACGATTTCTCAGGTTTACTACATGGAAGGGTTAGGTCACAACTTATTTTCTGTTGGCAAATTTTGTGATTCTGATCTTGAGGTTGCTTTTCGCAAACACACCTGCTACATTCGTGACTTAGAAGGTGTTGATTTACTCAAAGGATCAAGGGGCTTAAACTTATACACTTTTTCTCTAGAAGATATGATGTTGTCCTCTCCCATTTGTCTCTTTTCTAAAGCTTCAATGCCAAAGTATTGGTTATGGCATCGAAGGTTATCACATTTGAACTTCGATTATATCACTACACTGGCAAACAAGGACTGGTTCGCGGGCTGCCCAGATTGAAAATTCAAAAGGAGCATATATGTTCCGCCTGTGCTATAGGTAAAAGCAAGAAACACTCCCACAAACCCAAAGCTAAAGACTCAATTCAAGAAAAGCTCTATCTGTTGCACATGGACCTTTGCGGGCCAATTAGGATTCAAAGTATCAATGGACGGAAATATATAATGGTTATTGTTGATGATTACTCTCGGTTTACATGGGCAAAATTTCTACGATCGAAGGATGAAGTTCTAGAGTTCGTGATTAGATTTCTTAAACTGATTCAAGTTTGTCTGAATGTGACAGTCTGAAATATCCGAACAGATAATGGCATAGAGTTTGTCAATCAAACCCTAAGAGCTTATTATGAAGATGTCGGGATCTTACACCAAACATCGATTGCTCGCTCTCCATAACAGAACGACGTTGTTGAAAGACAGAACTGAACTTTAGTGGAAGCTGCTCACACCATGTTGATAATTTTCTAAGGCTCTGCTATTTCTCTAGGTAGAGGCTGTTGCGACAGTGTGTTTCACTCAAAACCGATCATTAATCCGAAAATGTCACAACAAAACCCCATATGAACTTCTCTATAACAAGAAACCTGACTTATCTTATTTTTACGTCTTTGGTGCTCTTTGTTACCCCACCAATAATAGTGAAGATCTTGGCAAGTTGAAACCTAAAGCATATATTGGAATCTTTGTTGGTTATGCTCCTGCAAAGAAGGCGTTCTGAATTTACAACAAGAGGACCCGACTAATCACTGAAACTATTCATGTTGATTTTGATTAGCTGACAGTGATCGTTTCTGAACAATTCAGTTCAGGACTCGGGCCTTAACTCATGACTCCTGAAACACTCAGTTCAGGACACGTACCAAATCCTTCTCTTCCAACACATTATGTACCACTAACTAAGAAGGACTGGGATACGTTGTTTAAGCCAATGTTAGATAAGTACTTCAATCCTCCACCTAGTGTTGCTTCTCCAGGTCCTGCTGATTTAACCGGTTTACCTTCCTCAACTCTAGTTGACCAGGATACACCATCTCTAAGTACTTCACAAACCCCTCAAGCATCATAATCCCAAGTTTCTTCTCCCGGTGTTATAAAAGAGTTTCATGATATTGAAGTTGCACATCTAAATAACGATCCCTTCTTTGGTGTTCCGATTCCAGAACTAACTTCTAAAGAATCTTCTTCAAGGGATGTTATTCTAACTAATGTGCATTCAGTCAATCAACCACCTGAACACCTCAGTAAATGAACCAAGGATCATCCGTTGGATAATGTAATTGGGAATCCCTCACGACCTGTCTCTACAAGACATTAACTATAAAATGAAGCCCTGTTTTGCTACTTTGATGCTTTCCTTTCTTCCGTTGAACATAAGAATTATAAAGAAGCTTTGAAAGAATCATGTTGGATCGAAGCCATGCAAGAAGAATTAAATAAGTTTGAACGTCTTGAAGTTTGGGAGCTCGTTCCTATTCCAGATCGTGTCATGATAATCACTTTAAAGTGGATCTTTAAGGTAAAACTAGACTAACTGGGAGGTGTTTTGAAAAACAAGGCTCAGTTGGTGGCAAGGGGATATCGTCAAGAGGAAGGCATCGACTTTAAAGAATATTTTGCTCCAGTTGCACGACTTGAGGCCATCCGTATCTTTATTGCATATGCCGCTCACATGAACATGATCGTCTGTCAAATAGATGTGAAAGCGGCGTTCCTGAATGGTATACTACGTGAAGAGGTCTACATCAGTCAACCAGATAGATTTGTAGATCAAGATAATCCTAATCACGTGTACAAGCTCAAGAAGGCTCTTTACAGGTTAAAGCATGCACCAAGGGCTTGGTATGATTTATTATCATTGTTTCGACTCTCCCAAAAGTTCTCCAAAAGCATGGTTGATCCTACACTATTTACTTGGAAAGAAGGCAAACACATCTTACTGGCACAAATCTATGTAGATGATATAATATTTGCTTCTACTGATCCGTCACTTTGTGAAACATTTTCTGAAATAAAGTGTTTAAAATTTAAGATGTCGATGATGGGCAAAATGTTGTTCTTTCTAGGACTTCAGATTTCTCAAAGTCCTAGAGGCAAATTTCTTAGTCAATCCAAATATGCTCTTGAGATAATTAAAAAATATGGTATGGAAACCAGTGACCCTGTAGATACTCCCATGGAGGAGTAATCCAATCTGGATGCAGATCCATAAGGGAAAGAAGTTGATCCCATACGTTATCATGGAATGATTGGCTCCCTTATGTATTCGACTTCGAGTAGACCAGACATTGTATTTGTTGTGTGCATGTGTGCCCGGTATCAGGCCAAGCCTACCGAAAAGCACTTACATGCAGTTAAATGAATCTTTCAATACCTACGAGGAACCATTAATATGGGTCTGTGGTATTTGAAGGATTCTTGTATTGCACTAACAGCTTTTGCAAACGCTGATCATGCTGGTTGCCAAGATACCAAAAGAAGTATATCTAGAAGCATGTAGTTTTTGGTTGACAGATTAGTTAGTTGGTTGTCTAAGAAATAGAAGAGCACCGCCATATCCAGTACAGAAGTTGAATACATTACCTTGTCAGGATGTTGTGCTCAAATACTTTAGATGAGATCACAATTAACTAACTATGGCCTTGGGTTCAACAAGATACATCTGTACTGCGATAACAAAAGTGCCATTGCTATATGCTGTAACAACGTCCAACATTCCCGCTCGAAGCATATTGACATCAGATACCACTTCATCAAGGAGCAAGTGGAAAAAAGGGTGGTTGAGTTATACTTCGTCAGAACAGAATATTAGTTGGCAAATATCCTTACCAAGGCATTGGGACGAGAAAGACTTGAATTTCTTATCAACAAGCTTGGCATGAGAAGTATGTCTCCTGAAACGCTAAAAAGATTTTTATAAAAATACAGAAAACCAGAAAAACCCAAAAGATTTTCATTTTTATAAAAAAATTTACAAAAAGAAAATAGAAAAATATAAAACCGATCAAAAGAAAATAGAAAATTAAAAAAAAATCAGAAAATACAAAAATATGTTTTTAATGACATGTCTTCTGACAATTGATAATATTTACGACTTTAAAAATGTCATTCAATAATGACACGGAGCTGTAAATAAAGTTCGAGCAGAAGTTCAAATTTGTTTTCAAAACATGTCATTGGTTTGCTGTTATTTCAGACAACAACCCGTTCTTCAACTTAAAGGCAAGTATTTCGCCAAAAAAAACTTGACCTCACAACGGAAAATTCATTTTTCTCGGGTATGAATTACTTTATATTCATACAAAGGCTTGTGTATACTTTGCTACATAACCCGGGTTGTCTCTATCAAATAAGTGTACGTGTCAGTGCATTTATTTATGTCAAACAAGAGAAATCTTGTTTCTTTTTTTAAAAAGGTGTTGTAATTCAAAAATATTTAATCATCTTAGTTTTTCTCATCAAAAAAGATTTTAAAAGAATTTTGTATCACTCAAACAATGTCTACAACTCTTTAAATCGAAAATAGGACATTATTTGAGGGGGGGGAAGTTTTCAAATTCTTTCAAAAGTTATCTCGGAATAAACGAAAAAGTTTCTAAAACAATAATGTATCATCTTTTAAAGGGGAGTTAATATAATTTTAACTCAAGAGGACTTAAGATGTTATTTGTTTTTAACTTTTAGAGACTAAATGACAAAATCTAGGAGTTAGAACCTGAGTTATAAACTTAAGGGGCTTAATGCGTCATTTCTATAACATGTTTATACTTTAGGATAAGTTTAAAATAAAAATAGAAGTAGTTATAAACTATAAGGACTATTATTGCCAATTTGAAAATTTTGGCCAGTTATCCCTCTTTTACACAAAAACAAACACACCCATTTCCCTCTCAAACATATTTCGCACGCACCATACCAAGAAATCAAAACTCATTTTCTGGCGTAAAGGTACAATATAAATCGTTTAATAACCCTTTAACATCACTTTGGTAAAAGGAATTGGATTATGTCTCCTTTTGCTCTTGAATTCCTTAGAAATTGATTTAAGGTTCATAAATATAAAAGTTGATGTTTCTTCATTTGGTTGAGGGATTTTGATCATCAAGGTGCGTCTAAGACTAGGCTATAACAGTTTTTGATAATATTATCGCATGTGTGATTTATAGTGATTTTAGTGCTAAGAATGATGCGAAACATGTATGTAGTATGTAAGTGTTTATAGGTTTGTGCTTTTTAGCCTCTATGGTTCATTCTAATGCCATTGTAACTTGTTTTAGCTTCCTAGAATCTCTTTTACTTGGAAAAGTATATTCCTAGGCTCGTTAGTACTAATATGGTTATACAGTTTGGCCTTATGATCTGCTATGTGTGTTAGATAGTTGATAAAGGTCCCTTAGTTCTTGTAACATGTCTCCTAAGTGTCTCATATCTCATTTGTCCTATGTTCTCCTTTTGGTGTTGCTCGAAAATAATTAAAAAGGCTCGAATGTTATCTAAATCTGATAAAAGTGTTTCTGCTATGATATTTGATTGATTTGTGATTTGTGTGTGAAACTCTTAAAGGTTTTTGGTTGGAAAAATCTAAGTTAGGAGTTTTGAGTCATGTGAAATATGTAAAGGCCAAACTGTATGAAATATGTTTTTGTTCACTCTGTGCGAAATATGTTTTGTTTACTCTGTGCAAAATATGTTTTGTTTACTCTGTGCGAAATATGTTTTGTTTACTCTGTGCGAAATATGTATGTATTAACTTGTGTGAAACATGTATGTTTATGCGAAACATGACAGGTGTAACATTCTGTGCGGAATATGACATTTTAGGAAAAGAAACTCTGCTAAAAAATTTAAAATTTGTGTAAAACTTGCTTGTTATGTCATAATACATCTTTTGCCATGATTGTTTATGTGTTAATTAATCTCTAATTGAAAGTTTGACTTAGGATCACTTTGACTTGTTGAGTTGACTTTATTCATAGAGTTGCCTTAACCATTGACCTTTGTTGACTTTATTCATAGAGTGCATTAATACAGACATAATTGCAAGAAACCTAATCATAGTCTATAATCAATCAAATCATCAAGGATAATCAAGTTAATCAGTATAATATATCTGTTGTGTATATGAACTGTATTGATTAATTCTTAAGCAGAATCATGAATCAAGAAAAATTCGTCAAGTGACTACTCGTGATGAAAAGTAGGTTCCCACTAAGGAAAGACTCAAGATTAGCACCACCAATGTTAGACTGGAAACAACTGTTCCACAAAACAAAGAAACTTTTCAAGTTATCATCGATGTTATTAAGAACTCTACCTGCTACAAGGTGATTCGTCGCGAACGACTAGTCGAGTAATATAATATAGTAATCACGTAGGATAAAAATTACTTTAGAAAAAGTAATAATGGATCCTCCGGATGTCGTGTCCCAACGAGAGATGAATTTGAAATTCTCGAAAATGTTTCCAATATAATGCTTGAATATCTTTTAAAAAGAAACATGCTTGTCAAGTAAAAGTAAATAGATTCTTACGTGTGAAATTTTAGATCTTAATAATGAATTAATATCCGTTTAATAAATTGCTTTCTCAAAACTTTGGCTTAATATTAAAAACAACTTTTTAACAAATTATTAATTACTAGTTTGATACCTATTTAATCTTACAGCTTTTGCCGGTTCGACTAAATAAAACTTTAAACTAAATAATTTTTACAAATTATTAATCACTAGTCACTTATTAAATTTCACACTTAATTAACTATTTACTAACTTACTTAACAAGCATATAACAAAGCTACACGCTAATAAACGACATACCTACCTAAAAAGCAACAATAAAACAATAATAATAATAATAATAATAGAATAAGCTTAAAAACATAATGAAATAAAATAGATAAAAGAAAAGGGATTAGAATCACCTAATCAAAATTATGGATAGAATGAACTCCAAAACATACTCCAACCAATATATATTCCACACACCATATACCCATACTCCCATTAGTAGCTTTAAATCACCCTCTTCGAACGCACACAAAACTATTTACATCTAGTTACTTAAAATGATTTAAAAATAAGAACCAAAAAAAGAAAAAAAAGAAAAAAATAAGTTTGCTAAAAAAAAATGGGTTTATTTATTGACAAAGAAACAAAACGTAAAACGACATTTCAAGTTTTATAAATAAACATATGACTCTTTTAAATGATGATTTAATATGATGACCCTTATTGAAGAAAAATCAATTATTGAAAGAAAATAGAAAAAATGAAAACATTGAATCGGAAACAAGCTTCAACAGATCTAGTGGTTCATTACACATTAATCCTCAACTGTAACATTTGATAGAAAAGAAAAATAAAGAAATTCTAAACTATCTACTCTACAAAAAAATGTGAAAAAAATGAAAAGATAAGTTATAGATTGATCCCACGTCTGCTGCTACCCTCACATTTTATATCTTTAAGCTGCGTCAATTGTAAGCAGTAGACCCAAATTTTGAAATTGGGCTTTACTTTGTTTTGGGCTTAGTCATATGTTTTCAATTTTGGACCAAGTAGATTGAATCTGGGCCAGCGATCATGCATTACTAAAGCTGCTGGGCTGCATGTATTCTTGGGTTGGGCTTGCAAAGAAGTGGGTTGGCCCGACCCATTAAGTGGGTTACGGGCTGGCCCAATAAGATCCAAAGGCACCGTTAAACTCGATTTCTCGTGCTCTATCCAATGGCATGCTCGGTGACTTTTCACGACTTTGTCTTGATCTTGAATATTAAGCACTCTTGATCGAAACAAACCCGTAAATACCCGTTTTTGCTTAGTTTTCAATCCTTTGTACCTGTAAGACATAAAAACACAATACAACATATTTGCAATATAACTTTCCATATTTTAGTGTTTTTAGTCCAATTAATAGTGTTTTACAGGGTACAAAAGATGTGTGTTTTAGTATACAGCACAAGGCATTCATTGTCTCTACTGAAGTCCCTGAAATCTTTATGTAGCAGTTTTGGTACACTATTAAGAAGGTCTGAGGCACAAACTCTTATGAGTTTCTTCTTGCAAACAAGAAGTGCTTGGTAGATGCTAAAGTATTTTAGAAGATTCTTGACATCTATCCAAGAGTTCAAGGTGTTGCCTTTACTGAAGTTTCAGATGATGAGACTACTCTTACCTTCCTCCTTGATCTTGGTCACAAAGGTCCACTATACAAGTATCCCAGCATGTATGTGGACCACATGCATCAACGATGGAGAACTCTAGCTGCTATTATCAACAAGTGTCTTTCCGGCAAAGCTGCAAGCAATGACAGGCTAAGGAAATCCAGGATTGACATCCTGTGGGGAATGTTCTACAGGGAAAATGTTGATTACCCTGAATTGATTTAGAAAGACTTTGCATTCCAAATTGACTATAGGCAGCTGAAGAAAGACAGACATGAAAACATTCCTTACCTCAGGTTCACCAAAAATCATTATCAATCACTTCATCTCGAAACACCAATCCCTCACCAAGCTACAGTATTTACACACCCACACAATTAAAGATGATGGTGTTGTAAGCAGATTGAAATTTATCTGAATGGGTGAAGACTTTCAGGTATATAGACTTCCCATTCCCGAGACTATGCTGACTGAGGGGATAAAGCAATCAGAGTCTTATCAGATGTTCATAAAATATTCCACTGGCTTAATTCCTTCCAAAAAGAGCAGAGGTAAAGAGTCACAAGGGAATAAGACTGTCGATACTTATGAGGCAGATGTTGATGTGTCTGAAGAATCTAACTCTAAACTTACCAGAAAATAAACTAGCAGTAGAAGAGTAGAATAAAGTTACAATTTCTACAGATGATAACATCATTCCTGAACCAGACGTTACTTTAGAGTTAGGAAAATCTATAAGCTTAACTAAAGCTGCAGAAGAGGAGGCAGCAAGGCAAGTCCATGCTACTCATGCAAGGATTGTGATTGAATTTGTCCCCAAAGATGCTAGAAGAAGACCATCTGGTATTGCTTTTAGAGATACTTCTAGTGTGACAAAGAAGATGTCTCCTAATTTGTCTAATAAGCTCAGTGGTGTTCAAACTCTAACTCCTGAAGAACAACTTGCTGCTGACATGATGGAAGCACTCAAAGCCAGCAGAAAGTCAATCAGAAGTCAGTCGCATGTTGGAGGCTCAAGTGAAGGAATTGGTACTAAGCCAAGGGTTCCCGATGAGTCAACAGTCACTCCTACAACCTCAAGTGAAGGAACTGGTACTAAACCAGGGGTTTTCGATGAGGACAAAGTTACTTTTGAAACCAAATCTAATGTTATACTTGATTAGGGATCAGAACAAGAGAGTGAATACTCTAAAGAAGGTGATGATGATGAAAATATTGAATGGGTGGACACTGATGAAGAGGAAAAGAAGAAAGATGATGATGATGACAAAAGTATCGATCTTGAAAAGACAAACGATGAAGAAACCGATGATGAATTTGTGCATAGTGAAGAAAATGTACAAGACGATGATGAAGAAACTGATGATGAGTTAGTACATGTTGATGAACAAGTGAATAAAGATGAGGATGAAGAGATGACAAAAGCTAAAGATGTTGACACAGGGAACGGTGATGAAGAAATAACTGATACGGCAAATGTAGATGCTGAAAAGACAGAAGTGGTAAAGGATGATATCAAGAAAGTGGAACTTCCTCCAACAAGCTCCATCTTATCTGTATCTTCAGGGTTCGGTAACCGATTTCATAACCTTTCTTCTTATACTTCTTTAATTGGACTGTTAAGGATACCATAGATGCTGAGATCAACTCTTTATTGGATGTTCAAATTTAACAAGAGATGCTACAAATCCAGCCTCAATCCATACTTATTGTACCTGTATTTGTAATTTCTGAGCCCTCAATCCTCACACCTATACATAAAACTCCTTCAGTAGTACCTGAAACAACTCTTCTACCTCCTCAAACTGTCTCCTCTATATCACATTTACAACTACAAACAATAACACCGATCCCTTCATCACCAATCACCACCGAAGCTCCACCGGTTACAACAATCCCACATCCACTCCCTATAATTCTTCAAAGAGTATCTGTCCTGGAGAAAGATGTCCAAGAGCTAAAAGAGGTTAACAATACTACAATACTCCATGCTTCACTTAGATCTAAAATACCGTCATCTATTAATGTATATCTTGGATCCAGTTTGGGAGATGCACTACAAAAGGTGCTTTAGAAATATACGAAAGAACTGATATAGAAGTATCCTTAACAAGTTGACTACAAGGAGATGATTAAAGAGTCTGTGCAAGCAAATATTATTAATGAGGTCAAGAATCCATTGCCAAAGTTTCTACCCAAGTCAATATCTGACTTCGCTACTCTGGTGATTCAAAGCACTATAAAGAAAGCACTTGAAAAGACTTCACTCCTATTAGCTCAATCTTCCTCTCAAGCTCAATCTTCTCTCAAAGCAGCAGAGTCGTTATCTGAATACGAACTGAAGACGATTCTCTTTGAAAAGATGAACAAAAGCCACTCCTATCTGACTCATAACAAGCACCAAGTCTTATATGATGTGTTATTGAATTCATTGATTCTTAATGATGATATTGCACGTGGCCAAGCAGATCTAGAGTAATTTCTAAGAAAAATATATCGTAATTGTAACACCCCCAA
>BQNB010016353.1:0-69831 GCA_026074375.1 Tanacetum coccineum
GGACAATGATTTGAATTGGTTCAAAGATGATTTGTTTCCTAAAATCCTAAAATTGAACAAATTAAAGGACAATTAAACCTAACTTTAATAACGGGAATTTAAACTTTAACTAAAAACCCAAAACAGGAACCTTAAACGGTGATTAAAAACCCTAAATTTCCATAATTAAACCTAAAATGAAATTTTCACTTTTAATATACTCTAATTGACTTAAAAGTAAGTTTAAAGAAAACTAGAACAAAAACGGAGTTGAAATGAGTTTAAAAACATGAAAAACGTGAACGGAAACGAATCCCGTTCTTTAAAAATTGAAATTTTGCAATTTAAACCCTACGGAAGCAAAACTAATTTTCCTAGAAACTATATAATAAAAGAAAATTTTCTAAAAAAGAATTATATTTTTTTTTGATTAAGTTTCTAATTTTTATGATTTTTTAAAGTTTTTAATAAAAATAAATGTTTAAAAATACTAAACTAATTATAAAAATTCTACAAAAATATAGAAAATAGTTTAAACTAAAAGGAATCTAAGAAAAATAAGCTTGGTTACACAGCTTATCGGATAAGCTGTGTAATAAGCCAAAACAGCTTATTAAGCTAAATAGGCCAAAACGTATATAAATAATAGATTTTGTAAATCTATAACGAAAAAGACCCCAGGGCACGATGGTTAGAGGTGTGTGGTGTGAGGCGTTTATAAGGGTTGAGGATGTTGAGGTCGGGGGTTCGAGCCTTGCTCACCCCCGATTTCCATCTTCCCTTTTTTTTGAAAACTTATAAAAGCAAAGTTGTAGAAAACCTGAAAACAAACAACTTTAATAAAAGAAATTATTTTTGAAAATCACTAAATAAGCTGAAAATCAGCTTAAAAGACAGAAAAATGTAAAACTTTCTTTTTTAGCTTTTATATAAAACTTAAGAACTTGAAATTATGAAATAAGCTAAACCTAAGACTTAATATGCTACTCTTACACTAAACCTAACCTAATAAGATAACCTAACTTAGCAACAAGCATATAATCAAAACAATAAGCTGAAAATCACAATAAGCTCTTATGAAAACTTTGAAACCAAACAGGCCCTAGGCAGACTTTGTGCTTAATTTTAAGGTAGCAAACAAGCTTTTTAAGAAGTGAAACTTGTTTTTTTTCTAAAAGCTTGACTCAAAGACTATATGAAAATGCTTTTCTAAAGAACTTTTGCAAACAAGAGCTTATAGAAAAAAGCTTTGATGAAGACAGACAGAAAAGACAACATTTGCTGAATTTGGTTTTTGAAATGAAAAACACAAATTGTTGATTTTAAAGGCTAAAACAGATAAGCTGTTGGACTTAACTTTAAAAAGCAAATTGAAATCTTTAAATTATGAGCCTAAACCTATATGTAAACACAAAAATCTAATCCTAACTACTAGATCTACCCTCTGATTATTGATCATGAAAACAACACTTTTTCCTTTTGTCTACCCTGGTGCAGTATGCAAGTATATGACCAAAATTTTAAACCATTTAAGTGCAGACCTAGTAACTTGTTAATATACTCTTAAAAATACCAACTAAGAACAGATTAAGCATTATCACTTACTGGATTGGATTTAAGCTTAAAATCACAAAGATCCTTAACTGATTTGAGCTTATTAGAAATCTAACTTGTGAAAACTAATTTAAAACTAATCTAACTTATTAAAACTATCCTAACAAACTTGGATTAAGTAAAAAAAACAGATAACACAAACCAAATGGCCACAAACAGTTTTACCTTGGCTTAAACTGTTATGCCAAACACCCCTTTAGCTATATAAAAATCCATTAAAGCTTGAGAAATTAAAATCTACTTGATAAAACTTTAAGACCAGATAATGCACAACTTATAACAACTAATATGAACTTTTAATAACAATCAATTAAGCCAGAATCTAAAAGCTATAATCTATGCTACTTATTTTTGATTTTTAATGATTTTAAAGACAAAATGCAGAAAATTAAGATCTACTCTACTAAAGCTAAAAACAGATGATAAAACATGATCAATAAGCACAATGAGACAAAATTAAGCACAAATAAGCTAGAAGATAAGCAGAATAAGCAAATCTAGACTAGGAATTTAAAGACAGAAAGGATAAGGAAAACTTACAAAGGCCTTAGCTAAACAAAGGCAATAAAAGGCTCAAAGAGCATTCAACAGCTCTAGCTTATCCAAAGATAAGCTAGTAAAAGTCCAATAAGCTCTTCCATTGTAAGCTTATCATCCAAAAGCTCATATCCAAACTAGCAAAGGTAATTAACTGATTTTAATAGTTTAAGTATATAAATGATCAATTGAGCTCAAATCTAAGCTTAGAGACTTAGATGAGCTTATGAAGAGCTTTTGAGAGCTTATGAGTGATTTGAGAGCTTATAGAAGAGTAGAGTAAATAAAAACAGATTTTATAAGGTAAACTTTAATTTTATTGATTAAAAACAGATTACAAGCTTGAAATTTAAACTACAAAAGCTTAATAAGACATTACATTTAAAAAGAAAGTTACATAAGCTAAAATTCTATAAGCTACTAAAAACTAAAACGGGGAAAAAGAAGATGATGTGTGTGAGGATTGAGCTTGTATTTATAGCCTTCAGAGGATGCTTCTAGGTCCTGAGTTTGTTATACGCTCCCATGATCTCGTCCCTTCAATCTAGCCAATCATTAGATCATAACTTTGAGCCGTTGGATTAAATGAGTGAGCACACGGATTGCCAACGTGGCATTCTGTGTGTCAGACTCATTGTGCTTCTTTTGTGAGCATTTTAATGTAAAATCCCCTTTATCCGTGTGCTTCTTCCATATCCCGCGTGTACTATCTTGTAGGGATTGACCAATAGGAGTGCTTGTATGATGTCAAACCCTGCCATGTCATTCCTTTTCACTTGAATTTCATTGCCACATCACCAATTTGCATTTACCCCTTGATTATGACTCGTGGTTAATCGTGGAAGAAGGTGAATAGTAACTCAAGTATTACCCCCGTAATTTTTATTTAAATGAGGGATGGGGGGTTTGACTTAGTACACCGGGCTTTGACTTGGTTTGGGCTTGGTAAATTTAAAAAGGTTTGGGCCGGGTGTGTAGTGGTTTTTTTATAAAGGATTAATGATAGAAACTAACGACCATTATCTATTATGTATAAAAAGATAACGACTGTTAGGGTTTTTGCCATTTTTGCAAATTGGTTTAACTTGAGGGACATATTTGGTATTTTTGGGTTTTGTCATTTTGTGAGTTGGCTTAGGTTGACTAAGGGTTGACTGGAGTTGACTTTTGACCTTTCTTGCTATCAAATTCCTTGCTTTTGTACACTTTTTCTGTCTCGTGCTCGGTGTTTGTCCGGCTTTGACCGTTTTCTTACGATTTTTGCTATATCCATACCTACATAATTACAAAGACAAAACAAACAATATTCAAGCATTTAAAGCATAATTTTGTCTTTTATGGGTCATTTTTGATATAAAACGGATATGTGTTTTCACACATATGATTGATTTTGGTGCTTGATAATAAGAATCAGGATATTGTTGAGCAGAAGCAACAAGTGCTAATGGGTTAGCATTCTTGGCTATTCTTTCAGCACGGATTTCATTAACATCCTTTTGAGTCAAAGAGCTTGTGATATGAGACTCTATCCAAATCTTGTTGTTGCTTGACAATTGTCACAAACCTTGACCATTCTGGTTGAAGTTGTTAAAGAAATTGAACATTGACTTGCATCGTAGCAACTGTCAAGTTGTTTCTTATCATTTCATTCATCATCTTGTAAAATCAGGAGTAATAAGACTCCATTGACTCTCCATCATGAGAAGTGAATTTTCCAAACTCCCAAAACAAATTAGTCTTGACATCTTGAATGTTAAGAGATTCACCCTGTTGTAGCCTTTCAATGGCTATCCACATTTCATGAGCTGTTTTGCAAGCATCAACAGTTAAATAGATATCATCCCCAATTCCAGTCAATAGCAAGTGAATTGCTTCCTTTTCCGCTTGGTAATGTTCTTTGTTTTTCGGAGACATATTCAAGATTGTCTCAACTGTAGTACGTTCCGGAATTGCAGGATTATCACCTATTGCAGGTACAGCTGGAATTGTGACAATGGTAGGTTGATATAGACCTTCTAAGAGGCATTTCCTCAAGGCATCACCATTTGGTCTTGTATCAATGTATCTTAAGAAACGTGATTGCCACTGAGAATATCTTCCTGGTGCAAGCATTGGTGGACGATCCCTTGAACCAACTGCCATGATGTTGTTATGCATTTGACTGTCGGTTGTGGAAGTTACAATTAGAGTAGTCATGATGAATGATTGTTGAATTATGAAGTGAAAATGATTTGTAGGATCTTAAGTAGGTAAAGTGATTGTTGTTGTGGATTGAAATTAATAAACGTTCCCGGGATTTTACAAATCTATGACTTAAACCGAGAAAAGAATAAACTTTTTACGGGAATTTACTAAATCAAGTAGAAACCGTGAATGAACGATTAATTGTTGTTGGTGAAATCCTTGTTGTAGTCGAAGAACTTGAACTTTCATTAACGATTTGTTGAGCAAAAACGATAGACGGTGCACAAATTTTGAGCTTGAGTTGATTAACGGTTGATTAAAACTCAAATAAGGATAAACGGTGCAATGATGATTCACTTTGGAGGACTAACGGCTAAATTATAACTATTAAGGACTAACAGTGAAATGTAGTTTCAACAATGAGGGATAATGGATCAGAAAAGTACTAATGATGAAACTGTCTTCAAATCCAGGGACCAAAAGTGTTAATTTCGAATTAAGTTTAATAATATTAACTTTTCCCTCCTGATATGTTTACTTCCACATTTTCAATTTCAAAAAAAATACAACGTTTGTAAATCTTGTCTTGTGTAGTCGTACGGTTATCGTCGGTTAAAACCAAATATACCATGTCGATCGAAAAGGTCTCACGATCACAATGGTAGTGATTAAATGTCCCGTAGTTGAACGTCACTCGAAACCGAAAACCCAAAATGACTTAATTAATCGGTACACAAAGAAAAAATGGGTTGTTCGGTTTCTCTTTGAAATGAGTTGTTCGATACTCAAGGTGTTGAGTTGTTCGGTTAACAAATGATTCTAGTTGACCGATACTCAAGTGTTGAGTTGTTCGATACTCAAGGAAAACAAGTTGTTCGATACTCAAAGAAAATGAGTTGATCGATACTCAAAGAAAATGAGTTGTTCGGTATACAAAAAATTGTAGTTGTTCGGTACCAAAAGACTTGTGAGTTGTTCGGTTGCTCAAGGATACAAGTTGTTCAATGTACTATCTCCTTATCTTCTTTCTGTCCTTGAGTTTGTCTTCAACCGTAATAATAAAAAACCAGATCCACAATCTTAGGAGTTGTGTCTCTTTCTTGTTGAATCGTGGACCACAATAAGCTTCAAGAATAAGCTAACAAAATAAGCTCATATAAGCAATTTCCAAAGTAGAATAAGCTTCGAAAATAAGACCAATAAGCTGTTAATATAAACTTCAAAAAACTCATACAAAAGTGAAATAGAGATGATAAGGTTGGTTTTAAAAATAAAGAAACGAGGTGTCTTGGTGTCCTCTTTTACTTTTGTTAAACCAAAACGCACCCTTAATGAGAAAATAGAACAAGAAAGTAGAACACCAAATGTTACTGTTGCTGTTATCCAAAAAGAATTTGTGAAAACCCACTTTTTGTTATAGCCCAAATGTAGTCCAACAATGGATGTTAATAAAAAACGTTACTAAAATAAGTAGAAGAAAACAAATCCGAATTTGAAAATAAGACCGTATATGAAAAAAATAAGCCGGATTAATAAGCTCAAAATAACCACAATCAAATCACTAAACCCACCCGAGGCGAGTGATACCAAATGTCGGTAACCCAAGATCACTTTTACTTCACCATTTAAACAAGAAAAATAAGATGAGAATAATGAGAATAATTTTAGAGAGAAGATAGAGAGATAAATAAAGAGAGAAAAAGGAATGGTTAATTCATACAAGTATGTGTGTAACAAATGAGAACCAACACCCTCTCCACACTTAGAGAAGGGTATTTATACCAAGTAATGGGCCGGGCCATATGAGGCTTTGTATGGGCCGTTTGGTATTTTAATCATGGGTCGGGCTCGGGTCTTGTGGGCTTAAGCCCATAACGCTTACAATATTAGATTTAAATAACGAGCCCGATACCCGTAGCTAGCCTATTACAACATATATTAAATAAAGACCGAGCTTCCATAATAATTAGCCGAGCTTCCTTGTTCGACTCAATATTTTGAGGCTAACATAGCACAAGACCATACTTGGTAATTTTTAGTTCTTTTTGGTTTTATAGACACAACAGTTAGAGCAGTAGATTCATCAGGGTGTAAATGCAAAGAGTCAATCATATCCAATATACTTATCAAAGTAACTGGATCATCAAAAAATCATTAACAAATCCATCATCAGAATCTATATAAACAGACATGATTACCACAAATAAAAAAACAATCAAAGACAAGAGAAGAAAGAAGTTCCCAGGCTTTCACACCACTCAAGGTGGCAGATTAAGGGCTGACAGACTCAACAGAAATAAACAAAAATAAAACAACTCAAATAACTCCCCACTAATCAACCAACTTCACAATAGTGCCTCTACCTATCCTCCAATAATCTAATGCAAGAAATAAAGAACACAAATTAAAGAGAGAGTAGAGAGGAGTTACAGAGTTATCAAGATTAAGCAGTGGAAACTAAACCGACTATTCTCTTGATTCACTTAGTCAAGAGAAATGACATATTAATTAGCAACAAGCTAATAACCCAGAAACCAAGATCCACAAACTCTAATTTCTTAAAATTAGGGAAACCATCCGAGAACTTCCAATAATCAATCAAATAATCCAAATATGTTGATTAAACAATCTTAATCAACACCAGAAATAAAATACCCCCATATTATACCAAACCCTAATTTTTTTCAAAAAAATTAAGAGTTTATTAAAAAACTTATAGATCTGTAAAATTAAATAACATATATACTAAGATAACCAATATAATCGAAAGAATACTAATTAATTTTAGAAAACCTTAAATTTTTATCAAACCCTAATTTTTTAGAAATTGATTTCAGAGCAACTTGGCTCTGATACCATGTAGAAAAATCTAATATGATCAATTTATTAAACACAAATCTCAATTTGATTTAACAAAAAACACAAGAACTGATCTCAATCAATTATATCAAACAAAACTAAATCCACCACTGCTACCTAGGTATGGAGCAATTATCTCATTGATAATTGATCTATTACAATGATCAGAAACAATATCAATATGATCTTATAAGAAATTAGGGTTATAATATTTGAGAGAGAAAATCAAAAGAAATGAGAGACAGAGTTATAAAAATAAGTTAGGTCAAATTTCCTTTTATAGTCCTTGACCCATAAATAAGGAATCAGCAATTGGCAGGAACACCCCTTCAACTATGCAGCAATCTCTAAACACCTCCTAAACCTGAAACACGCTATAACACAAGAAATGAAAATAACAACATAAGTCCCTCAAGTTTATTGACTATGATTGAGGCTATTATTTCAACAATTGGTCGTTGAACTAACAATTAAAACTATGTGAATTGTAAGACTACACTTAATTCTACAATAACCGGAGGTCGACTAACAAGTAAATGGCGACAAGTTCAATCAACATCATTATATGCATCTGAGACAAGAATTGATCAGAACTTCATTTATCAGGGTGTCTATTAAAGTTTCAAAAAGAGAATAAATAGTTTTTTGTCTAATTTGTGTACTACTTTGGTGGGTATCATGATTCGGTTATTGTAGTTTGGGCATGCCAAAAGCTGAAACGCGTAAATGTAGAAGTGTTTTGTAGCCGATACAGTATTTGAGCTAACACAACGTATGCAAAATATGATTTGGATAAATCGTCTTTGTTTTACGTACTATAGCCCCAGGTTATGGTTGCTCATCTTCTATGTTGTTGTAGGTTGCGTCTAGAATGTGTGTAATTTATGGTTATAGATAAGGTGTAGTCGCAAATGGTACGAGTCGTAATCATGGGGGCTGACTTTATAAGCTCATATACATTGTGTGTAAGCTGCGTGTAAGTGTTGATGTCTCACACTAATATAAGGTGTGTATAAGTTGTATTCTTAAATTACGGTCTTATGAGTCCCAAAGTGGCATGAAATGGTGACGTGTTTTGTAGCCATTAAGACATCTAGGCGAAAGTCCTGATAGTTTTATTATTTGGAACCACTATTATCAATTTCGTTTATATCGTTGAGGTCTCAGGTTCATAAAAATATAATCTTTTATTGGCTTTAAAAGTTTCATGATGGTGGTGGAAAGGATTTATTTATAGCATAAAAGATTTTGTTTGATTTGCTGGTCTGATTTTGGACCCTCGGAAGGAAAACTGTTGTAAGTGTGAATTTATGGTTTATGGTAGTGGTATCTAAATATATTTTGAACGCTATTTTCTTGGTTATGATGATTTGACCAATTAATGATGGATGACATAGAATGCAACCATGTTTGGCAACCCTTTAGATTTCTGACCCAACCTACGCATGGTTGTATAACTTGGAACAACTATTACAAGAAATAGGTTTATGTGATGCATTTTAGAAATAATAGTAAATAGTTGTCCGTTTTCTAAAGAAATTCATTAGTTAGTTGGTTGAATTCTTAATATTTGTTGTTAATGTCGAATTTATATAGATGGTGCCAATGGATGGCTTACAAAGCGTGGCCGAGTTTTTCTTCGACAATGGGTACATGGATGAACGTTAGAGAGTGTTGAGGGTACTTGATATATGCGGAGAGAAAGAGAAAGTGTGTATAGATATGTGTGTCTTTCGTGTGGGTATACGATCTACGCTTTATAAACAATGTCCAACCCCACATGTTGTCATCTAAATCAGTTTTGTATAAAATAGTCATAAAATGTTGCCTTAGCACTCTGAATATGATAAACACAAAAGAATTTTTTATTAAAACATTTTACGTTGAAAGCTCAGATTATCCACATCTTTGGCGGCATGTAACTAAGTTTGCAGCCGTCTCCGATTAGTTGTTCAACATGCGGCTAATAACTTTTTATGTGTACATACATTTGATATCTAACATATATAAATTTTATACGTTGTCCGGGATAAAAAAAATCCTTCAAGGAACTTGCACGCCATGTAAAATGATATAAACGATATCAGCGGTTTCTTAGATTTCCAATGTATAACCCTTAAATTTAGGTAAGGATCTCAGATCGTATGCCTTCTAGCCTGCCTCTTTCTTGAGCTGACCATGGGATTAAAAGTAGATCTCTATATAATCTGGGAAGTGAAAGACTAGTCCTGATCTTATTGAATTAATTCCATCTAAGAAGTAGAAGTAGGTTCGTTGAAGCCCATCTATTCAATTAGATCAGTTAAGTAGGTTGTTAGGGCCACTCGACTTATAAGTAGTAGTATCACTTTGATCCTATATCAACATCTACTTTTCAAACAATTGAACCTTCATCATGGGATTAAATAGGATAATAGGATTCCAGCTGTAGTTTATTGGGTGTTAGGTCGGTCAAACTGTCCATGTAGATAAAGTAAAGCTAATTGTTCTAGTTTGCATTCTCGTTCAGGACAGGACAATATGGGACCTCTTGCTTAGGGCTTTGGAAGCAAGCAACCAACCCAGCATAAGTCAATCAGAAGTTTACTATTTGATAAAGGGGCGCGTTAGCGGAATAAGAGTAAGTAAATAAATTAGGTGTAGCGATAAGGCGGTTTAAAATTCTATTCAAATAAGCTATTTCGCCTAACTCAATCTCTAGCCAGTAGGAGCTTTCTAAAGAAATAGCTTAGTAGCCACATTAGCAGCGCTTGGGACGATTTCAGGCAAGACGTATTCCCTTTGGCTCTATAATTGTGTGGTTTCTGGGAAATTAAAACCAGATTTCCTCCATAAATTCTTCGATCTAATTGGCAGAGAAGTTTTTACATTTATACCTTATCTTGTTGGAGTGTTTAGGATGGGTGTTCACCCCAAAGTGTTCCTGGACTGCATGCATACATCCGTAAGTAACTTAGTGCAACATGAAAATTTTCACTGAACGAAATCAACAAAGAAAAGAAAAAGGGTCAACAACTTAATGTGTATTTAAGAGATTGTCCTCGAGCTGAGGAGTGCCCACATCTAAATAAAGTATCGTTACCTAAAATTGTTGCCAAGTTTTATAACATCTTACATGGTGTGATTGCTAAAAAAAGCTGAAGATCCTCGAAGAAGACGGTTCAACACCAAGTTCCTTGCGGATAGATCGCGTTTGATGAAAAAAGATGAAACTGTTTTGATTGTCAGCCATTTTGCTCCTCTGTTATATCCCTTAAAACTACGTCATTTAGATTTTAAATTACATGGAAGTCAGAAGTGTTATGTTTCTTATGATTTATCAGACATTTGTAAAACCACTTGATATGTTAGTCACGTTTGTCATTAGTAGAAGGTTTAATGTGTTGTGTGATATTCATGTTTATTTGTATGTAAAGAACATGTGTTTCTATTTGGTTTAACGAGACTCTTGTTGTTTACATTGTCTTGTGATTTACCATTTATTTTATCTTAATGTATGGAAAATGATGATTGTAGTTTTTGTGTGTGGAATTGTTCATATTTGTTTGTCCCTGGATTTTAAATGCTTATTTTTTTCAACACGGTGTTTCTTTGTATATCATTAAAATTACATGACCACATCTAATCTTTGTTTATATATAGGCTGGACTGAAGTTGTTTTTTTAGATTTTTTGGAAATCTTTTCAGGACGGTCTATCTTTAAATATTAAAATTACATGACCACATCTAATCTTTGTTTATATATAGGCTAGACTGAAGTTGTTTTTTTAGATTTTTTGGAAATCTTTTCAGGACGGTCTATCTTTAAATATTGTTAGAAAATATTTTCAAGATGATCCACATTATTCATTAAATTGTATATATGTTGGACTAACTCCTTTTTTTAGGTTATTTGTACATATTTTCAAGACACTTTCGTTAAATAATTTACCTAGCATTACAATACTCATGACACATATAAGCAGATTAAAATGTTGCGTCACAACGCTCGACAACCTTATACTCGTTAATTATATAAGATTTACCATTAAAGAATATAGGATATTATATAATAATATATTTATCTTTTCCAACAAGTAAAGAACAAAGTCCAAGATTAGGTCACCCACATATGAGGCGGTCGAACATAGAGGTGTCAGGTAGGTTTTCTATCTGGTTCTTGGTTTAGCCACATTACTTATTAACGAGCCCAATTGATTAAGCACAATCCTGTTTTCGCTTGATATATCATATATATACCTTTACAATAAATACATAAAACTGAAGTCTCGCGTTATTGTGTGTAACCTTATAGTCTTACATATTAATGGAGGTATTTAATTATGTTATATCATGCACATTGATGTGTTAAATCTAGATTTATTATTTATAAAGGAACCAACTCAACAAGTAGACTAACACTTATCGGCAGTGTACCTGATCATATATAGCTTAGACTTGGTAAGTTTGGGTCCTTCGCGAGGAGTGAATGAATTATAATGAAATAGTGTAAATGAAATATTAAAAATAAGAACAAACACTAAAAGTAGGCGGTTTCAATATGAGAGATTGACACGATAAAATGACTAAAATGTAAATAACAAAACAACAACGAAATAAATGATAGATGGAATCACATGAGGAAGAACGTGTTAGCCTGATTACTCCTTTAATTGTTTCTATGATTCGGCTACAAGTGCAATGATCTAATGCATTATCTTGTTGGTGATTTATAATGCAATTTAGGGGGTGTTTGGGATTGCTTATTGAAAATAGATCAGATAATCAGCTGGTACAAAACGTGGTTATGAAATATAGTGTTTGGATATGATTATGTTGTTTGATATTGCAATAATTAAAATAAGTGTTTGGCAAATCAAAATAATAAATAGCTTTGAAAGTGAAATGACAAAAAAAGACATATGTATAATGTGTCTATTATTTGAAATTATGTATTTGATGTGGGCCCCTAAAGGGCACTTTTATAATTTCACAATGGTCCAAATGTACCAACGGGCCTCTGATCTAATGGTATGGAAGTTTTACCCTCCTAGGCAAGGTCTCAAGTTCGAGTCTTGTCTAGGGCGATAGGGATTTCCTCTCGCGTGCGTAAAAAGAAGTGTGTCATTGCCTTCTGGGCTGAACCCAACCTGATTGTATGAGCTCGCTACGCCTTCTGGGCTAGGGGTCATGTAGCCACAATTTGCCGTTAAAAAAAATGGTCCAAATGTGCGTTTGAAACTGCACCAACATAGGTGCTTTCTTAAAATGGAGTTTTGTGCCCATATAAACGCACTAAATCACGTTTTCATTTTGTTTGCCAAACACTACAACAAACTTATTTGCATTTTCGAATCGTGATAATCAAATAATTTCCTATAAATCGCACACACAAACACCCACTTAGACTCAGATGGTCATGAATAACTAGATCTATGAATATCATTGAGTTAACCCGATGGTCATGGTGCTAACTATATCCATCATGCATTAAGTGGTTCAACTAATATGTGTGATTTATCTTGAAAAACCTAATGGTTATAGGAATTTCCCTAATGTGAACTTGATGGCCATCTATATGAGACTAATAGCATTAACTTAATAATTTTTTGTTATGTTTAGTTTAACATTAGGCTTTGATCCACCTCTAGTCCTATTAACAATGGACATGAATCGTTATCATGATCATTTATAACTACGATTCAAGAAATAAACATAAGGATGATCACATATGCATTCATAACTTAGCAATAAACTTCCTATAATAAACTTAAAGGGGAATGGATCATTCGATAAATACATAAATTATATAACAAGAAATTCATCAAATCAATGTAAACAAATCAAAAGAACAACTAGAGTCATAATTCGTTAGCCCATAATCTGAGTCAACATCAAACGAAATCATAATGAAATCAATGTAAAAACCGAATGAATAACAAAGTTATAATGATTAGGGATGTGTTAGATTGTAGTTTGTATAAGCCTTTGGGCTTTTCATATTTATTGATAGGCTTAGCCCACTTATGTTTTGGGTTTTAGAATGATCCTCAAAGGATTATAAATTGTAATAACGAGTTAGGGATAATCAAGAAAATCAATTATTCTAATATGGTAATCAGAGCCATCTAATTTTCTCCTAAAAATCTCTCTAATTCTCGTCCCTGAATCTCCCTCTAAAAGTCATGCCTGTATATCCGATCTCTCAAAACCCTTTTTTTCTCACCTATATACGCAACTATTGTTGGCTTATTATTTAGTTTTATATCAATTGTTAATTGATTGGTTAAGAAAGAAGAGTGTGTTGTGTTACTTTGGTTTAGTTTCTACAAAGTGCGCCTGCCATTGTTTACTTGTTATATTTGATTTTTTATCAAATATTCAATTGATTGGTTACAAAAAAGGCAATATGTTAAAGCATTCAATACATCAGTCTACATTTAGGCGCGGCTCCGTGTGTGCTTCCCAGTTCCCTTAGTACTATGCCTAATCAAGATCCAACATGGAATATGGATACATGTGCATCAATTCATCTTAATTCGCATACAAGTAATTTAAATACTATTTATAATAAATGTGTATATCCATCTGTTTGTGTTGGTGTTGGTAAATCTATACCTGTTACCAACACCGGTCATAGCATCTTAACTACCCTTAATCGTCCTTTATATTTACATAATGTTCTGGTCACCCCTAATATCATCAAAAATCTTATTTATATTCGTCAATTCACTAGGGATAATAATTGTACTCTTCAATTCGATGTAATTAGTTTCTCAGTAAAGGATTTCTTAACCCGTCATATCCTCCTTAGATGTGATAGTTCAGGAGATCTTTACCCAGTTACACCGCCTTCTCCTACTCCTCATGCTTTGCTTTTTGTGACTCCCAGTACGTGGCACCAACACCTTGGGCATCCCGGTAAAGACGTGATGCGCTCTCTTATGTCCCGTCAATTTATTTCTTTTAATAAAGAGAAGTCGTCACATCTTTGTCATGCATGTCAGCTTGGCAAAAATGTGAGACTTCCGTTTGCTAGTTCATATTCTATCATTACTCATTTTTTGAGATTGTGTACCCTAATATTTGGACTTCTCCCATTGTTAGCTCCGGTGGTTTTAAATACTATGTGTTATTTCTTGATCATTATTCTCATTATCTGTGGATTTATCCTATGCGTACTAAATCCGTTGTTTTTCAGAAATTCCTACATTTTTGTTCTTATGTAAATAATTAGTTTAAGTGTGATATTGCGGCTTTTCAGTGTGACCATGGTGGTGAGTTTAACAACACCAAACTCCTTAACTTGTTTGCTCAAAATGGCATTCAAGTCCGTTTTTCTTGCCCAAAAACGTCACAACAAAATGGAAAGTCGGAGCGAATAATCCGCACTATTAATAATATCATTCGCACCCTTCTTTTCCAGGCTCACCTTCCACCCACCTTTTGGGTCGAGGCATTACATATGGCTGCCTACCTACTCAATCTCCTACCCTCATCTACCATTCAAAATGAGATACCTTGCACTAAACTATTTAACAAACAACCTGATTACCCACGATTGCGTATCTTCGGTTGTCTTTGTTACCCACACCTTCATTCCCCTCATAAACTTGTACCTCGTACCACCTATTGAATTTTCCTCGAATACCCCGCTTATCATCGCGGGTATTGATGCCTTGACATCTCCACTAACAAAATCATCATTTATCGCCATGTAACCTTTGATGAACTCCAGTTTCTGTATGGTTCTATTACTCCATTACAACCTACATCTTACACTTTTCTCTACCCTACTCCATCTCCAATACTTCAACATGTCATTCATAATACAACCCAACATCATACGACTCCACATGCACCTATTACCCTTATGGTCCAATATAACCCAACTCTCAGCCCAACACCTAGCCCAATGCATATCACACCATCCTCGGCCCATCCAGACACTCCACCCCACCACAACACATCACAATCCGCTACACAATCCACGACCCAACCTAATTTTGCCCATATGACCCCTACTTCAACAACTACACACATGATACCTAATCCTTTCACCCGAACTCACCCTATGGTCATACGTGCCCAAGTTGGCACCGTTAAGCCCAATCCTCGTTTTCATGGTCATACTTCTTATATTTACCCTATTTATACTATTCCTAAGTCTCCCTCTATTGTGTTATCATATCCTAATTGGCGAGACGTTATGATGATGATTATAATGCTTTAATTAAAAACAGTACTTAGGTTCTTGTTTCGAACCCACTAAATGTTAATGTTTTTCGATTTATGTGGGTTTTTTGGCATAAATATCATGCCGATGGTTCATTAAATAGGTATAAGGCTCGTTTGGTGGCTAATGGGTGTAGTTAGCAGTTTGGTGTTGTTAAACAGGCTACCATTCATATGGTTCTCAGTCTTGCCTTGTCTCGGAATTGGCCTATCCATCAACTTGCTGTTAAGAATGCATTTCTTAGCGACCACCTTTATGAGACTATGTACATGTATCAGTCACTAGGTTTCGTAGATGCTCGGTTTCCTCATCATGTGTGTCGATTACAGAGATCTTTATACGGATTGAAACAAGCACCTCATGCTTGGTTTTAACGTTTTGCAGGTTATGCATACAGGGTTGGTTTCTCGTCGAATCGTTGTGACTCGTCCTTGTCCATATATCAATATGGTTCATAGGTTGCATATTTATTGATTTATGTTGATGATATTGTACTGACGACATCTTCTACAGATTTACTTTAACGTATTATCTCCTCTCTTCATAAGGAGTTTGATATGACTGATTTGGAGGCGCTTAATTACTTCTTGGGGATTTCTATTACGCGTGACTCTACAGGCATGTTTCTGTCTCAAAAGAAAAATGCTTTGGAGCTTTTGGACAAGGCTCATATGGCTAATTGTAATCCGACTCGGACGCCGGTTGACACAGAATCCAAACTTGGTTCTGACAGGGATCCTATTTCTGATCCTACTCTCTATCGCAGTCTTGCAGGTGCTTTTCAGTACTTTACATTTACTCGTCCAGATATCTCTTATGCAGTGCAACATGTTTGCCTTTATATGCATGATCCTCGAGAGCCTCACTTGGCAGCTCTTAAGAGAGTTCTCGGATATGTTCGTGGCATATTGGATTTTGGGCTCCAACTTTATGCATACATTACAGGTTCTCTTGTTGCATATACGTTAGTTGCCTTACTACCAAGCGGTCTACATCTGGTTATTGTGTTTTCTTGGGAGATAATCTACTATCATGGTCAGCCAAACGGCAACATACTCTCTCTAGATCAAGTGTTGAAGGTGAGTACAGAGGTGTTGCTAATGTTGTTGCCGAAACTGCTTGGCTTCGTAATCTTCTCAGAGAGCTTTATACACCATTATTATCTGCCATCTTTGTCTATTGTGGCAATGTTAGTGCTATATATATGATTGTTAATCATGTTCAGCGTCAACGTACCAAACATATTGAGATTGCTATACACTTTGTTCGTGATATAGTTGCTAGTAGTCAGGTTCGTGCTCTTCATGTACTATCTCGTTACAAGTATGCTGACATTTTCACCAAAAGACTACCGTTTGCGCTTTTTTAGGAATTTCATACTAGTTTGAGTGTTCGGCCATCTCCCGCTCAAACTGCGGAGGAGTGTTAGACTTTAGTTTGTATAAGCCTTTGGGCTTTTCATATTTATTGATACGCTTAGCCCACTTGTGTTTTGGGTTTTAGAATGATCCTCAAAGGATTATAAATTCTAATAATGAGTTAATGATAATCAAACAAATTAGTTATTTTAAAAAGATGTTCATCGTGGTTGTGGAAATCTTCAATGGTGGTTGAGCAAAACCCTAACATCAAGACCCTAAGGGCACGTTTGGTACAGAGAATTTCAGAGATTAGAAATGAAGCAGAGAATTGGATTTCTTAGAAATGAAATCCAGTGAGAAAGTTTATTGAATTTTACTGTTTGATAGCGTCAGAGAATTGAAAAAAAAAATCACGTAATTTTTTTTCCTTTTAAAAAAGATTTAAATAGAAAAATAAATAAATAAACAAATAATAATAATAATAATAATAAATAAAAAATAAAAAATAATAATAATAATAAACTATAAAAAATAAAAAAATAACAATAATAATAAATAATAATAATATTAACAAATAATAAAATATTACTAATAATAATAAACAGTAAAATAATAATAGTAATAATAATAATAAAAAATAATTATAAATATTAATAAATAAAAAAATTATAATAACAATAAATAATAGTAATAAAATAAATAATAATAATAATAATAATTTTAATATTTATAATAAATAATAAATAATAAATAATAAATAAATAAAACATAAATAAATCTCGTTTGTTTTGTGGCTCAAATGAATTCTTACAAGTAAGAAATGGTTTCCACATCAATTATGATGGAAATGGTTTCCACACCAATTACAAAGGACTCAACTCATCAAAAAATTTAAATCTCCACATTTTTTCTTTCTCTACCAACCAAATAATGAAAATGAAATCAATTTCATTTCTTTTCCTCTATTTCTCTCTACCAAACATACCCTCATGTTTGGTTAAAGGAAATGAGAGTAAAGAAATGAAATCATCCTAATATACGTCATGTTTGGTACATTAAAGAAATAAGAAAGAGAAGAAATTGGAACTCTCGAGAAATTGGACCTTTGCATTTTGAATTCTTTACTTTTGGGATGAAAATGGAATTTTTAACAAAATTGGATCCTTTCATTACTTACGATGATATGATGTAATTGCTAGCAATATATATAGTTTTATGTAGTCAAAGCTAGTTGTTCGTTTTTTATCTATCAACGAGGTTCGTAATTCGTACGTTGTCGCGTGCGTGATTTTTTTTGCAACGGATCGATAACGACAATTATTATTTGTCATTCGTTGGGACTCACCTTGCAACGAACTGATAACTTTAAAGACTATTTCCGTAAATATTTTAAAATATATATTAAACTTCAACATTTTTTATAAAATCATGCGCATGCCAGAAGCATTGCAATATTGGGCTCGTTTTGTTCGCAATTCAACGCTCTTTTCGGCGACATTTTTTTTCCGAATGAATCAATGGATATGCGTTCTATATATGATAAATAAAGTTTATTATATAAAAAAGTCGTAAATATGTAAATGTTGAAGGGCGGTTTTGTAACTTTTAGCAAACTTGAGAGTGCGCAAACGTGAGGGTGTGTTTTGTAAATATTTTAAAAATATATATTAAACTTTAACATTTTTTATAAAATCGTGCACCTGTCAGGAGCATTACAATATTGAGCTCGTTTTGTTCGCAATTCGATGATCTTTTCAACGACATTTTTTTTCCGAATGAATTGATAGATATGCGTTTTATATTTGATAAATAAAGTTTGTTATGTAAAAGTCGTAAATAAATCAAAGTTGAAGGTCGTTTTTATAATTTCTACCAAATTTGAGAATGGCTTTTGTAAATTTCTTTTTTTTTTCATTGTTAATAGTGACATATATTTTTTTATTCGGTTCTTAGTGTTCACGTGAACAGTTTTTGGGGTTTAATATATTCTTATAATATGAAGGTTGCTTCTGTATCTTTGTTAATGGTCGAATGGCTTTGTGGCTGTGGGAAGATTAAATTGTGAGTTGTAGATGATACATTTCTTGATAATCATGTAATTGTTGTGTAGTGTTCAGTTAACAAGTGATGGCATTATCAAAACATACAAACATTGGGGGAGCTCGGGTTAAGGGATTACTGCCACCCGTCCGGCCCGACCCGACCCGAAGCCCATGGGTTTTTTAATTAATGTCACCTATTATCTTTACTAAGCTGCCTCATTATCTAACAGAGATACGTGTCTTCTTTTTACTTTTATCTTCTCTCGTACTTCACCGCCTCACCATCTTATCTCTCTTCCTCTTTCTCTCTAAAAACATTTGGATCTCACCCACCTCTCCATAGCCTTTCAATCTCTCTTTCGCTTCATGGTGGTTTGTTTAATCTAGAAGATAGTATAAAAGATGCTTCGTGATGGTTAGTCAGACTCCTCATCGATAATCTTAACAGGTATGTGCTTACCTTTTGTAAATATAGGTCGGCTAATTACAAATACATGCTCAGAATAGTTGCTTAATCAAAGAGAAAAGAGAGTGGTGATGATACTGACCATAATGAAAAGATTATTATTATTAGGTTCATTTGAAGAAGGTTAGTGTTATTTTTGTTGGATTATGTCCATGACAAATAATATATGTCCGAGAATGTTACTCGAGCCTACGGGGACGCGCGCGTTAATACGTAGAACAATGATTAATATATTAAAGTAATATATTAGTGTTTAATAAACGATCGTTAAAAGTTTAATGAGAATTAATATTAGTCGTTAAAAGTTAAAGGACTAATATGCAAAACCTGAAAAAAGGAAAGTTGCGTTTTTCCCCTCCTTTTCTTTAAACCGGTCGAACTCCACCTCCTTAAGGAGGTGGGATTGCTTACTTGCACCCCAAGTAAAAGAGGCTATATAAAGGAAATTAGGGATTCATTATTGGTGTGTGTTTTGAGAAAAATAATCCCTAAATCTCTCCCTCTCCTCCTTTTTGATTTCAATCGACCGAAAACCCTAAAAGGGTTTTAGTTTTGTGTTTTGTTCGACCGAAAGAAAAAAAACACTAGTGTTTCGGTTTTTGGTTTTGGTTCGACACAAAAGATGTCACAAGGGTTTTGTTTCTAGTTGATTGTCAAGAAGAAGGTGATCGTTCGATTAAACACTACTAATACTAACATACTTCATTGTTTGCTAAGAACGTATTGTGTGTGTCGAAGTAGAGGGATCTTCCGTTAGATCTTGCGTGGTATTCGTTTATACACACGCGTATATTCAAGACAGTGTTTCGTTTATTGCTAAAAGGTACACATCTTTTTGAACCCTTGTTAAGTATATTATTCTATACGTGTTAATCTTTCCGCTGCGTACTCGTAAATTTAATGGTTAAAAGTTGTAAAAACCCAACAATTTTCCCCTAATTTAATTGGAATTAGTTTCTACATTTTGAGTAACTTTTATCTACATAACTTTTGGGTTGTAATTTTTTAATTCAATTCCGTTTGGCTTATTTTTAATGTTTGTGTTTTGTTATGTAAGGTATAGGTGGAAGAAGAAAACATCAAGTCATAATGAAGCGAAATAACATTTGTGCTTACCACAGTTTGAAATCTTCACCTTATGAATTTGTAAGTTTTGTTTTTATCAAAAGCATGATTAGCATGTGGTTAAAACATAAGCATATATGCTTTTGCAACTTTACATCAGTTTTGTTAGGAACACGAAAGTGTCGGTCACTTCCATTAATATCTGTAGATAGCTCGTTTAGTTATTTTTGGAACCTTAATAGGTTAGTTAGCAAAAGGCCCATGGATAAACCCATGCAAGCCCAAGCCCACGTGCCATGTTAGGGTATAAATACACCTCTCCATGCCTTGGAGAGGTGGTTGGTTGTTCATTTTTCACACATCATAATACACATTCCATTTTCCATTTACTTTCTATCTCTAAGTTCATCCAACCCTTTTCTCTCACTAGTTCTTGCTTATATCAAAGATTACTAATATCCTACAATTGGTATCAAGAGCCGTGGAGTGATTTGTTTAGTCTTTGTGTTTGTTTTCCTCTTGGTTCGTTGTTATTTCCAACCATACGATTTTTTTCTTATTATTTTTGTTTTCGAAGCTTAATAATACACTAAAAGACCATTTACTTAGGTAAAGTTGATCTAGTATATTTGGATATAGGTGTATTTGCTTTGAATCAAAGAAAAACTTATTTTTTTACAACTTTTGTTTTTCGAAAACCTTATAAAGTACAAATCTTGATTTTGAAATTTTTGGCTTAAAAACCATAAAGTTTGCATTTTTAAGGTACCTATAGGTTTAGTAATACTAGTTGTACAAGAAAATTTTGGAAAAAACAATCAAAAAGGTGTTTTTTTGTGTTTTAAAAATTTTGAGTTTCGTCCTTGTGATAACCGAATTCGCAGGAATCGAATTGGCAGGATCGAATTCGCAGTTTCATCTTCAACCGAATTGGCAGTTTGACAAGCTTGATCGAATTCGCAGTTTTACCTTTTAGCCGAATTCGCAGTTTTGCCTTTCAACCGAATTCGCAACATTTCTTTATCAACCGAATTTGCAATTTTCTGTAGGAACCGAATTCGCAACATTACTTGAGCAACCGAATTTACAATTTTTAGAAGGAACCGAATTTACAAGTTTCCTACATGCACCGAATTCGCAATTTGTCTACTATAACCGAATTTGCAGTTCTCAGAAGCAACCGAATTTGCAACTCTTCTTTGATAACCGAATTCACAACTAAAATTTAAAACTCAAGATTTCTTAAACAAAATTATACGGTTTATTTCTTTGACTTGTAAAATCCTATGAAACAATCACTTGCTTTCCTGGTTTTGTCAAGAATTGTAAAATCACGTGTAGTTTTCCCGACTTAAAACACATTCAAGACAACACCATCAAACACAATTACTTTCCATCACCGCTTGATCAAACAGTAATCTTTGAACACACCAATTTATCAATGACGACTCTTGCTGACAAGTCACTTCTCTCGGGTGGTGACAATAAACCATCGATGCTTGAAAAACATTTGTATGATTCGTGGAAAAGCAGAATGGAACTCTATATGATGAATAGACCTCATGCAAGAATGATTCTTGCTTCTGTTGAAAAAGGTCCACTTGTTTGGCCAACAATTACAGTGGATGGTGCAACCAGACCAAAGGAATATACTGAATTAACTACAGCAGAAACCATTCAAGCTGATTGTGACATCAAAGCACTAAAGATCATTCTCTAAGGCATTCCACCTGAAATTTATGCACTTGTCAGTTAACATCGTGTAGCCAAGGATATTTGGGAGAAAATCCAACTGCTCATGCAAGGAACGTTATTAACAAAGCAAGAACGAGAGTGCAAGTTGTACGATGAATTTGATAAGTTTACATACAAGACAGGAGAGTCGTTACACGAGTACTACTTGAGATTCACTCTGCTACTGAATGATATGAACATTTACAAGATGCCACTGGAGCAATTTCAAGTCAATACCAAGTTTCTGAATACACTTCCTGCTGAATGGAGCAAATTCGTTACTGATGTTAAGTTGGTCAAAGACTTGCAGACTACCAATGTTGATCAGATTCATGCTCACTTGGAACAACATGAATGACATGCAAATGAAGTTCATTTGATGCATGAACGCAACTCCAATCCTCTTGCCTTAGTTAAATCTCACCAAATGACACAATCTCCTTATCAATCTCATCAACACTCTTACCAGAATTCTCAACATAAACAACAAGTATCACCATATCAATCTTCACAATATGGAGCACCTTTTGAATCTCAACAATACTTTGTTAATCAATCATCAACACCTCTTCATCACTTACCTTAACAACAATATCAATCATCAGATTCACCATAACATTAATTCACCATCATCATCCATCCCTCAAGTAGAATACTCTCCATAGTTATCCAACAAACGAATTTTCCGTAATAAGCTCCGGTCTAACAACTCTAGTTTTTAAGCACGAAGATGATCCAATGATGCGTCAATCAATACGATGTCATATTTGTCTGCTATAAGTCCTATCCCACTATCCTACTACCACAACAACCAACTAAGGAATTCCATCAAACCCAAGGCTACAAGCAACCATTAATGATGGAAGAGTCACCTTATAACCAGTTCAGGGGAGACAAATTTCTTTTGCTACGGGTACTACAAGGACCTTCACTTAAGGAGCAAGTAGGAGTAACTCTGGGAAACCAAGGATTGTTACTTGTTATAACTGCAAAAGGGAAGGACATATGTCCAAAAAATGCACTAAACCAAGGAGGAAAAGGGATGATTCATGGTTTAAGGATAAAGTATTACTGGTTCAAGCTCAAGCAGGAGGACAAATTCTAGAAGCTCAAGCCACACAGACTGTCATTACTCACAATGCTGCTTATCAAGCCGATGATTTGGATGCATATGACTCTGATTGTGATGAACTCAATACCGCCAAAGTTGCTCTTATGGCGAATTTATCTCGTTATGGTTCGGCTGTTCTACTAAGGTACACAATCCTAATACTACTGATATGATGAATCAAGGTGTGCAGGTGGCGCCGTCTTATGAATAGTCTAGTGTTGTAGATCATGTAGAGACTGAAATAACCAGTGATAGCAATATCATTCCTTATTCTCAGTATCTGCGTGTAAACACAACAGCAAAGTAGCTGTTCAAAATTTTTCTAATCATCGCACAGCAAGATCAACAAACTTATTTGTGATTGAACAACTTAGAACCCAAGTAACTCATTGCACCCAGCTTAATCTAGAAAATAAAAGTGTCAATAATACTATAACTGCTGAGCTTGAAAGATATAAAGAACAAGTTAAAGTGTTAAAAGCAAGACAAAATGTTGAACTAACGAGTAATGATAAGTTTTCAGATTCACATGACCAGAATGCCGAGATTGATCGTCTATGTAAATTCTTTCTAAACAATTAAGAGAAAAAGAATCTTTAATGAAAACAGTTACTGTCCTTAAAGATGATTTTAAGAAAGAAGAATCTAGAAATCTTGATAGAGAAATTGCTTTAGAAAAGAAAATCAAACATCTTGATAATATAGTTTATAAAAGAGGTCAATCTGCGCGAAATGTAAGAGAGAGAACAAAAAACAAAAATATACAAATACAAAAAAATAAGGTGAGAATTAAAAAAAAGCAAAAGTAAAAAAAGAAAATAAATAACAGAAGTAGGGGAGGGGTGGTGGGTGAATGTTGGGAATACACTAAGAAAAGAAAAAAACCCAAACCAAAAACTCTCCTCCCTCACCCTCTCAGTCTAACCACAATAACCCCCCAAACAAAGAGAATTTCACTGATCCTTCCACCAAAAAACTACACGGTTAACAAAATCCTATCTATTTAAAGAAACACACCGTTATAACCAAAGCTTTATGAAGGTATGATGTCATAATTTTCGAATACATTGAGATTCTGATTCTGAAACAACAATGCTTGCTGAAGAGAGTCGATCAAAAATGCTTTTGAAATAATAAGATCCAATGGTTTTAGAAAAGAAAGTGAACACTGAACCAGTTGACTATGTTGCTCTTAATAAACTTTCTTAAGATTTCGACAAATGATTTGTTCCACAAACTGAATTATCTGCTAAACAAGCCTTTTGGTCTCATGTGCCCCCTTCAGACCCTTCTCCTTCTAGTACAACCAACAAAGTCGAGGTTCCTAAAGAACGTCCTAAAGTAAGTGTAACACCCCTAAAATGGGTCGCAGCCGGAAATATTGGGTTGGCGAGTGTTTTACTTAAATACATAATCAATAACACAAGATATGAGAACGACCTCTATAAGAGTCGTTTAAAAAATAGATACATGGCTTAAATAGACTAGTTTGTTTAACAATAGCCCAAGCATAAATAGGTTCATCCAAGAAAAGTAAAGATTTTAAGACCTAACAAATATTCCCCAAAATTTAATGCAAACCAAATCTTTATAGTAATGACACCAAAAATGATGACCACCAATGTATCCTTGTTTCTCGACCTTATTGACCTAGAAAAACATGCTGTTAAAACGTCAACATAAAGTTGGTGAATGTCAAGTTAATTACATGTATAAAATCAGGACCACAAGATTTCCAATGTAAAGACATGTAACACATACAATATCTTAAAAGTAATTACGAGTGCACTAAGTTCATGACACCGGAACTCGACATATATTATTGCAATTTAAATGCAACTAAATGTGCCCATTAGATGATCAACCCACAACATCCAAATTGTTTTCCACATGTATACGTTCGTGTTCAGTACCCATCCGAAACTGATGAGCGCTACTCACCAACGTGATTTCAATCCCAATAGATCTATTCAAAAACATTCAACGCACGCTAACTACAATTGACAGTTCACTGATATTGGGCAAATTAGTGGGTTTCGCTACTTAGCCAACTCGTAAGTATGTTTAAAAGAGTACTTGTGTCCAAATTTTTAAAATGATTGCATGATTCCTCACCCCAAAAGTTGTAAAACAATGTAAATTGTATTAAAAGCGGGGCTATGAAACTCACCGAATGAATGATTGATTATCTAAATCAAAATAAATTCGCCTCGACAATTTGAATGCAACCTAATAAATTAAGGTTTTATAGAATAATGTATTTCCTATAAATTAAACATTCACATTTTTATAGTACACCACCACCTAATAGTTATTAGTAAATTATTTGAAAGTTAAAACAATAATTAACTTCGTACTTTGTTTTAAATTAAAGTATATATACTTGTACTCTTAAAGAAAATAATATTTTTAATTACTAACGTATCCATTTGTAAAATGTATGAGTTAATAATAATATTTCATTATTCATTTAATTGTTTTCATAAAAGATTTATAAAAATAAAAGTAAAGTCGCGCGAGTTTTAAAACTTCATAACTTTATCGTTTTTTATCCGAACTCCATTTATACGTTTCTTATGTCCACGTCTCCGTATTATAATAAGTTAGTCAAAATATCATATATATATAGATTAAACCCACTGTAAACATTAACTTTTACTGTTCATCACAGTTTATATAAACTATTTTTATATAACTAATTATATATAACTTGTTTAAATCATAATTTGTTCGTTATAGTTCCGTTTCTCGAGATCCTTATGTCCTTGGATAAAGTATAAGAAAATTTTAAACAAATATTAAATTTAACAAATTTAACATCCCTGATGAACAAGTAGACATTTACTATTCAACATAATAAAAAATTGTTTTATACAATTAATTAATATATAACTTGTAATTTGCTTAACTTGCCACGTATAATACTGAGATCGAGTTTCTTTTGTCCTTGAGTTTTTTGTATTATAGGAAATTTATCAAATATTTAGATTATGGATTTTTACCCTCTGGATGAACAGTAACTTTTACTGTTCATCACAGTTTATAAAATTATTTTTATAAAGTTAAATATATATAACTCGTAAAATCCATAACTTGTTCGTTAAAATCCCGTTTTTTCGAGTTCCTTACATGCTACAATCCTTGAAATAAGACACATTTTTTTATAAAACATAAAACAAGAGGGTATTAGTTCGAATTCCAATAGGTGTATAAATATATAATTAGGGTTTTTAATTATAAGTTAGTTTACAAATTTTATTATTAAGAACCATGCACCAATATTTTTTACCAAGTGTTGTACCGTATAATCACAATGTATTAGTCCTCCTAAATGTTCATGTCCCTTTATCCATATGAAAACATCAAATAACTTTTTATGACTTAAAAATGAAACTAGTGGTGATTAACTTACACAACAGTATGTAAACACGAATAGAAAATTAAAAAATGAACATTGATTACTTAAATAGACCTTATAGAAGAGAGTGGGAATGATAAACACAAGATGTAAACCCCAACAAGCCTTCAAATCAAAACCCAAAATCAAGAAAACCCTAATTATGTTGCTCTTGATAATTCCTTGTTAAATCCGAATCCCAAGCTTCCCCAACATCCTTGAGTAGTCTAGGTAACCTTAGAAATGAACACATGAATGCTTAGGGGTATACCTTGTTGCAAAAATTAAAAAAATGAACCCTAATAATTATATTTGTTGTCGTGGGTTTTGAGTGAAATAGAGAGAGTTTTTGCTTTGGTTTTTCTTGTATGAAAGTGTAAGAGAGTATGGTAACAGGTGCTTGCATTAATATATTACTTAGAATACCATGAAACTACTAAGTGAAAACCATGGACGCAAAATGGTTTAGATGACAAGAGTGTAAGAGCTCAGACACCAAGGACTCCAAATTAGACAATTCTAAATCAATCTGGTCCAAGTAACAACTTTGTGTTAAGAAATCACATGTAAAGCAATAATAAATGAAGTAGTGGTAATAATTTCTTGTAAAAAAGCTTAGTCCGTTTGGAGGTATATAATTGAGCAATAAATAAATATTTGAGTATTGGGTATCAACAAAAAGTGGGTATTAGTTGAGTGTAAGATAGTAAAGTGCGTCCGGGAACGACCGAATTGTAATTTATTGGCGAAAACGAAGCGTTTACGTAACCAACAAAAATAAATTATGAAAAGATAAAATATATACTCCTATTAATCATATAACCCTTTCTTTCTTGATGTGAAACATTAATTTGTTTGACTGTCCTTTACATAGATCATTGATTTTAGTTTACTCGATTTAACTATAAAGAATAATAATTAAAAGCGAACGCGTAAAACTCTAAAAATAAATAATGGAATTTATTAAAGTTGTAAATAACCTGAAAATGAGAAATGTTACAGTCTCCACCCGTTAGAAGAGCCTTGTCCCAAGGCTCAAGATGCAACATTTTTCGAGGGTGCGTTTTTGTAAAGAGGTGCAGATACTTTCTCGTAACATGATCTTCGCGTTCCTCAGACCTGAACTCTGACCTCTCTTGGTAGTTCTATCAAACTTTAGATGAAGTGAATACGACGCTCGCCTTAGCCTCTTGATCTCACTCTCCAAGAATTCCGCTGGTTCTTCAACAAATGGAGTTTACATCAATGTGTATTTCCACTAACGAAACTACCTGCCACATGGCTTGTCAGATAAACAACTTTTTTAAATTGATACATGAAATGTGCTATGAACCCTGCTTAACTGTTGAGGTAGTTCGAGTCTATAAGCAACGGTTCCCACTTTGGCTAACACCTTGAAAGGTCCGATATACCTCGGGTTCAACTTTTCCCCGTTTTCCAAAACGCGCGACCCCTTTCCCAAGTGAATACTTTAAACATAACTCATCACGCGATTTGAGATCTCTATTAGCTTACGCCTCACAATCGCGTAGCACTTTGGCGATCACGAGCAGCTTGCATTCTCTGCTTAATCTGACAATCTTCTCGGTTTTTCATGAACAAGTTCTAAGACCGGGTGAGCGTGCATCTCCGACTTCAGCCTACCACACATCGATCTACACTTCGGCCATAAAGTGCCTCAAATAGGGCAGCTTTAATACTAGCATGGTAGCTGTTGTTGTACGAGAATTCGATCAGCGGTAAGTGTCCTTCCCAACCATTCCCAAAGTCTATCACACAAGCGCGTAACATATCTTCAAGAGTTTGTATGGTTCTTTCACTTTGTCCATCGGTCTCTGGATGGTATGCTGTACTCATATCCAACCGAGTACCCATAACTTTCTGAAATGACCTCCAGAAGTTTGACGTAAACCGGGTCACGATCGCAAATGATCCGAGACGGTAATCCCATTGCCATGTGATGACCACTTCTTTCAAGTACACGGCTTGCCATTTGTCCATATGGTCAGTTTCCCCTCATTGGTAAAAGTGACAGACTTAGTGAGTCCCCGGTCTAACAATTCCCCATATGGTGTCGTTTCCACTTTGCGTTCTTGGGAGTTTGGTGACAAAGTCCATTGTGATGTTTTCCCATTTCCATTGAGGAATCGCTGGTTGTACCAGTAAGCCAGATGGTTTTTGGTGTTCGGCTTTGACTCTTAAACACGTCAAACACTTGCTAACAAGGTGGCAAATGTCCAGCTATTCATGTTAGGCCACCAGTACAGTTGCTTCATGTCCTGGTACATTTTATCGGAACCCGGGTGAACAGAATATTTCGACTTGTGAGACTCATGCATAATCAGAGCCCTTAGGTCACCGTAGCGAGGCAACCAACTTCTGTTGTTTAGACACATTGTCCCGTCCGCACGTGGTTCCAATTTCTCCTTCCTGGACTTTTCTGGGTCCTTTTGAATTTCTCATCAACATACCTCCTACAATCCTTCAGAACTTGAGTTTTCTGGTTTTCTTTTAACTCAATCTGAGCCTCCCAAATCAGCTTGGGAAGGTCCAAACCAATAGACAAACTAAGGCCCGAACCCGTAATGCTTTATTTCGTTCCTTTGCTGCCTCAAATCGCAACAGCCACTACATTTTGCTTCTCCTGGGTTATAAACGGACTTCACATCATAATCCTAAGCAATTTCAACCAACGGCGCTGCTCATTTTTAATTCCTTTTGACGAGGATGTGTTGTAAACTTTTATGGGTCCAGTGACACTGTACATTTTTACTCGTATCAGATAAAGTCTCCAAACTTTAGAGCGAATACGACTGCGCCTAACTCCAAATCAATGAGTGGTGTAATTTTTTCTCAAGAATCTTTAGTTGTCGTGAGGCATAAGCAATCACTTTTTTTTTCTCAGAACAATTGCATTAAACACTCGCGCCCACCCCTATGATAAAGCAACACAGTAACACTACAGTCTATCATTTCGTCTGGGGTATAACGCCATAAATGTTGCACCTACATCATATACGTCACTGAGACGCAAACACAACTACTGCATTATTCACGAGAAAGCTGCCCCGTCTTGATTACTCCAATCAAACTTGGATCTTCTTTTGAGTCAGCTTGTCATGGCTTGGCGATCTTTTGAGAATCCTACAATGAAATCTTCGGTAGAAGCCTTGCCAGGCCAAAATTGAAACAGAATCACGTTGCAACTTAGGAGACTACTGCCCCAGTCTTTGACGGATGTCATGCTTGGCAGGGATCCACATGAAACCTGACTTTCGATCACAAAGTGACCAAGAAACTGTAACTTTAGGGATCCAGAATTTGCATTTAGAGAATTTGGCATACAACTGTTCCTTTTTAAGCAACTCCAAGATTAACTTGAGGTGCTCTGCATGTTCTTGCTTGTTCTTCGAGTATATCAGAATATCGTCAATAAAGACAATTACAAATTTATCCAGGTATGGTCTGGCACACCCGATTCATAATCCATATACCAAAAGCAGGTGCATAGTCAAAACCAAACGGCATAACTTGAAACTCATAATGTCCGTACCGAGTTCTGAATGCGGTCTTCGAATAACTTCTTCAATGAACCCCCCTCAGTTGATGATACCCAACCTCAGGTCGATCATTGTGTGATGAATACTTGAACCTTGTAGTTGATCGAACAAATCATCAATCCTGGGAAGCGGATAACGGTTCTTTACCGTCAGCTTATTCAATTCCCGGTAATCTATGCACATCCGGAATGATCCGTCCTTCTTCTTGACAAACAAGACCGGAGCTCCCCAAGGTGAGGAACTGGGTCTTATAAAGCCTTTGTCGGAAAGTTCTTTTAATTGGTCCGACAACTCCTTCATCTCGGATGGAGCCAGTCGATACAAGGTGCCACCTGCAACTGCCGCAGCACCAGTAATCGAGGTCGATTTGAAATTCCCTTGGCGGTTGGTGAATACCCGACAAGATCCTCGGGAAACTACCTCAGAAAATCTTGAACTATTGGTACTTCCTTCAAGTTGCTCTCCTTCGACTTGTTCTTCCGAGCCTTTCATATAAGCTGGGACTAGAAAGATAGGACATCCCTCCAGCAAATACTTTTGTGTTTTGGTGCACGAGATGATGTTTAATCGGGACTTGCGTTCGTTGTCGCTTCCGTCACTACGAACAATTAATGTTTCATTTCCCCATGGGATAACTAAACGATCTTCTCTCTCGGCATAAGCTATCATGGCATGATATCTTGACAAGCAATCCATACCAATTATGAGGTTGAAACTACCAAATTATATGGGCATTAGGTTGATGTTGAATGGATGATTTAGAAAGTTCTCTAATGGCGAGCGAATTTGATAGCGAACTGTCCTAGGTCGACTAATTGATGTTGCCTCGCGTTTTTCGGCATATAGGGTTGTATAAGATGATGTCAACTTTATAGTAAGATGGAGTAAAGGTCTGCTTAGATGCTATGGTTACTAATTCAATTTTCCAAAATAAACGCGTTTTACGAATACGCACACAAAACTTTGTTTTTTTTTTCAAAGATGTAAGTAAAAATGGATTTATTGACAAATGTTACGTGGTGACTACTCTCAGCATGGCATAGTCCTTCCTGAATTATACATAGGTGATCAGGTTATGTATATTTGAGGGCTGACGATGCGATGCTCATTTTCGTCAAAATTGTGTTATGTATAAAGAAGTATTAAAGAGTTTTATAAGATGACGAAATGATTCACAAGGTGGATGCAAGGTTGTTGATAGGATGACAATAAAATGGTTTGCGAGAAATCGTATGATGGTTTATAAGACGATAGCTAAATGACTTATGGGATGACAATAAAGTAATTTATGTGGTGAAAACTGGTTTCATGAGGTAAGGACAAGGTAATTTATAAAATGTTAGTAACGTATCTTTTAGGATGTTTGGAAAATAGTATATATGATATAAAGAAGGTACTTCATAAGATGATGGTGAGGGAATTAAAAAAATGATAGTAACCTTGTTTATAAGGTAATGATGAACTAGTCTTTAGTTTACAAAGTATTAGTTGAGTGGTTTACAAGTGATGGTAAATTTGTTTATAAAACACAAGTGAAATAATTTATAAATGTTGGCAAAAGTTTTATAAGGTGATGGTAAAACATTTTTTTTTGTAATGCCCAAATAGGTTATTAGGTAACAGTAAAATGGTTTATGTGATGGTAAGAACATGGTTAAAAAGGTGGTATCTTATTAGATGATAGTAAAATAGTCTATTACAACCAGTATAAATAGTGTTTCAAAGCGATAGTAAAACAATTTATAAAATGCGTATTTATAACCCTATAGTGAAATGATTTATTTATGATAGTAAGACAGATTATTACAATAGTGGAATTGTTTACAAGGCGACTGTGGAATAGTTTATAGAACTTTAATTTACCGAACGATGGTAAAACAGTTTGCCAATGATAGGAAAATGGTTTATAAAATTCTAGTTTATTAATCGATAACCAGGTAGTTTGTTAAATGGCATTGGCTTTGTTTATGAGACGACACTAAAATTGTTTATGAGATGGTACCAAGATAGTTTCCAAAGGAATCACGTGACAGTTCATAATGTAATTGTAAGGAGTTTATGTTGAGGTAACAAATTGTTTATGAATGGATAACAAGATAGTTTTGAAAATTGACCATGGAAATAGTTTTATGAGGGATAAGCAAAATAGTTTTGCGTGTGATAGTGATGTGTTTTCATAAAAATTCATGAGTTTTTAGAGATGAGTGTTTGCATGGATAACAGAGAGTTGAAAAATAAAATTGACAAAGTTTTCATAATACCATAATTTGATAGATAATTGGGTTCATTGTTTCTTCCCACCAAAAGACTACATGTTTTCTTAATAATAAAAATCTCCAATACAAGCTAGTACATAAATCATGAAGCAAGATATCTATGAGTGTCGACCGAACTGACTGGTCACGAGCTCCTTGAGTTTCCTAAAGTCCTCTCGGTCCTGACGCTGGGACTCTTGAACCGCAGCCAACTGCTGCTCAATCTTGACACGAGCCTGTCTCTCACGGTTACGAGTAATCTTCTCGATTGCCTCTGTAGTCTTAATCCTAGCACGCAATGAAGCATTTTCTGCTTCAGTAATGTCTGCCCTAAATCTTAGAGCCGTCAGCTCCTCCTGTATGGGCACTCCTAATAAATGCTCTTGTATGCCTCGTATAGCCTCCCCGTGTTGGGCTTGTGTCCTCACAATGGCCGCTGCAGGAAAAGCAACTGCAGCGACAGGCTCTGGGTGAATGATATCTACCCGGATATCGATCGGGTCCCCAAGATTCTCCTCAGCAGAGACGGGAATAGTGGATGCAGCCATAACCTGCACAAGCAAGAGTTTATATAAATCGTCTTTATATGAAACCATGTCAGCATATACGTGCACTAAGAAAGAACAATACGGATGTACCTGATGCATGTGTGAATGAAAATCACACATGGCAGTGATGAAAATGCGACATGGGCGAAATGGAAAGCATCAGGCATAAATTGAATGATGGTATGAATGATTGGTTGTATCATGAATGATGTTATGAATGAATGATGGTATATATCATATAAGATAGATTAATGTTTAGGACATACGAGTTTATAGCATACTTTGTCCTAAGAGACGCTCTAGTATTTATATAATAACTCTTATATAAACAAGTGTAAAATATACGCAAGGTAGGGTGGTATATATACATGAGAGGTAAGGTACGTATATCAATTACGTAAGCATTAGTATAATAAACAAATGTCACACTCAATAGTGATATGGTGTCCAGTGAAAAACTTTGTATGATCAATGGTTGGAAAATGGTTATAGGTCCATTAAAAAACAATATGACCTGGTTCTCTATAACCTAGGCTCTTGATGCCAATCTGTAACACCCCCAAAATGGGTCGCAGCGGAAATATGGGTTGGCGAGTGTTACTTCATAGATCAATAGCACAAGATATGAGAACGACCTCTATATGAGTCGTTAAAATTGATACATTGGCTTAAATAGACTTGTTTGTTACAATAGCCGAAGCTTAAATAGTTCATCCATGAAAAGTAAAGATTTTATAAGACATAAACAAATCTTCCCAAAATGTATATTGCATCCAAATCTTTATAGTAATGACTTCAATGGATGACCACCAATGTATCCTTGTTTCTCGTACCATATTGAACCTGAGAAAAAAAATGCTTTAAAACGTCACATAAAGTTTGTGAATTCACAGGTTTAGTAAATTATAAAAAAGGACCACAAGATATCCAATGTAAGACATGTACACATAACAATATCTAAAAGTAATTACGAGTGCACTAATTTCATGACACCAAAGAAAGCTCGACATATATGTATGCAATTTAATCACTAAATTGCCCATGTCAGATGTTCAACCCGCAACAACCAAATTGGTTCCGAACATGTATACGTTCGTTGTTCAGGTAACCTCCGAAACTGATGAGCGCTACTCACCCGAACGGGGATGTCAATCCCAAATAGATCTATTCATAACATTCGCGCTCGCTAACTAGCAATTGACAGTTCATGATAGTGGGCAATAGTGGGTTTCGCTACTTAGGCCAACTCGTAATATGTTTAAAAGAGTACTTGTGTCCAAATGTAAAATGATGCATGTTTCTCACCCCAAAGTTGTAAAACAATGTAATTGTATAAAAGCGGGGCTATGAACTCACCGTAAGTGAATGATTGATTATCTAAATCAAGAGAGTGAATCGCCTCGGCAATTTGAATGCAACCTAATTAATTATAGGTCGTATGAGTATAATGTATTTCATATAAATTAAACATCACATGTTGTATAGCTACACCACCACCTAATAGTTTTTATTAATTATTTAAAAGTTAAAACAATAATTAACTCGTACTTTGTTAAATTAAAGTATATATACTTGTACTCGTAAAGAAAATATTATTTTTATTTACTAACGTATCATTTGTAAAATGTATGATTTAATAATGATATTTCATTATTAATTTAATTGTTTCATAAAAGATTGTATAAAAATAAAAGTAATGCGCGCGAGTTTTAAAACTTCATATCTTTATCGTTTCGACTCCGTTTTATACGTTTCTTATGTCCACGTCTCCGTATTAAAATAAGTTATCAAAATATCATATTTATAAGATTTAACCCACTAGTGATGAACAGTAACAGTTTACTGTTCTTCACATTATAGTTAAACTTATTTTATAAAACTAATTATATATAACTTGTTTAAATCATAATTTGTTCGTTATAGTTCCGTTTCTCGAGATCCTTATGTCCTTGGATTAGTATTAAGAAAATTTATCAAAATATTAAATTTATAAAATTTAAATCCCTGATGAACAGTAGCATTTACTATTCACAGCAGTAATAAAAATTGTTTTTATACAATTAATTATATATAACTTGTAAATTGCGTAACTTGCTCGTTATAATTCTATTTTTCGAGTTCTTTATGTCCTGAGTTTGTATAAGGAAATTTATCAAAATATTAGATTTTATGGTATTTTTACCTCTGAGAACAGTAACTTTTTACTGTTCATTGACACAGTTTAAAAAATTATTTTTCCTAAAGCTCTATAAATACTATATAACTTCGGAAAATCCATAACTTGTTTCGTATAATCCCGTTTTTCGAGTTCCTTACATGATGCCTACGACACCTTGTAAGAGCACTATTTTTATAAACATAAAACATAGGGTAATTAGGTTCGAATTCCAATAGTGGTTCTATAAATATATAATAGGGTTTTTAATTAAAGTTAGTTTACAATTAATTTTTATTTAAGAACCTTGCACCATTATTTTACCAAAGTGTTGTACCGTATAATTCACATGTTATTAAGTCTCTAAATGTTCAAGTCCTTTATCCATATGAATTCAACAAAACTTTCAATATGACTTAAAAATGAAACTCGTGGTGATTAACTTACCACAACAATATGGTACACAATAGAAAAATAATAAATTGAACATTGAATACATTAAATAGCCCTATAGAAGATGAGTGAATGATAGAACACAAAGATGTAAACCCCAATCAATCTTTCACAATCAAATCCCTAATCAAGAAACCCTAATTATGCTACGTTTCTTGATAATTCCTTGTTAAACCCGAATCCAAGCTTCCCACACCATTGAGTAGTCCTTAGGTAACCTTAAATGAACACTTGAATGATTGGAAAACTTGTCAAAATTAAAATGAAACCCTAATAATTATATTTGTGCCGTGGGTTTTGAGTGAAATAGAGAGAGTTTTTGCTTTGGTTTTTCTTGTATGAAAGTGTAAGAGTATTATGGAACTAGGGCTTGCTTTATATAGTACTTAGGAAACCATGAAACTACCTAAGTGAAACCATGGAAGCAAATGGTTTAGAGGACAAGAGTGTAAGAGCTCAAGGACACCAAGGCAACACCAAGATAAGAAAATTCTAGTATCATTGGGTCCAAGTCAACTTTAGTGTAAAAAATCACATGAATATGAAATGAAATAAAAATATTGGAAAAGGTTGTAATACTTCTTGAATCCAAAACAGCCCTTAGGTCCGTTTGTTAGGTATATAAGTGGAGTCGAAAATAAATATATTTTAAGTAATTGGGTATAAACGTGGTATTTGTTTGATGAAGATAGGTAAAGTGACTTATACGATTGAGATTCCTGATTTTAAAGAGACTTTAATGCTTGCTGAAGAGAGTCGATCAAAAATGCTTTTGAAACAACAAGATCTAATGGTTTTAGAAAAGAAAGTGAACACTAAACCACTTGACTATGTTGCTCTTAATAAACTTTCTCAAGATTTCGACAAACGATTTGCTCTATAAACTGTCTTATCTGCTAAACAAGCCTTTTGGTCTCAGAATTCTGTGCCCCCTTCAGACCCTTCTCCTTCTAGTACAACCAATAAAGTCGAGGTTCTAAAAGAACCTCCTAAAGTAAGTATGGTTAATACAAGCTTGAAAGTGCTTAAACAACATCTTACTGGCTTTGACAAGGTTGTTAAAGAAAGAACCACTGCCACAGCTATCACTGAGGTCACGTGGGGGTTTGAACATACAAAAGCTTATTTTAGGGATGAAATTATCCCATTTATAAAAGCACTTAAGGACATATTCAATAAATTCGATCAAGATCTAATTGATGAACTTACTGAAGTCCAAACTGTTTTTATTCAAATGGAACATGCTGTTGAACAACATCGTTTAGCGTCAAAAACTTTTGAAGTTAAAATGAATCAAGTTTTAAATGAAAACGATCGACTCTTGGAACAAGTTATTAACAAAGATGTTGTGAATGTTGTTATGAATTCTTCTGTAGATAACGCTTCTATGAGCATGCATGAATGCCAAAAGTGTCTCAAACTTGAGACTGAGCTTCTCAATAAAAAGGATTTCGTTGAAAAAGAGATTTACGATACGCTTTTCAAAAATTATACTTATCTTGAAAAGAATTGCATTTCTTTAGAGGTTGATACTTAACTTAATCAGGAAATTTTTCAAAGAGAAAATTATGTTTCAAATCAAAGTGCTCCTAATATTGATCAATACTTTGAAATAAACGAATTGAAAGCTGAGTCACAAGAGAAAGACAAGGTCATAATGAAGTTGAAAGAGAAAATTAAGTCTTTAAGTGGAAATGTGAATGTTGATAAGGTCAAAATGGACATGGATGAAATTGAAACTCTTAACATTAAATTGGATCATAAGGTGTCAAAACTTATTGCTGAAAATGAACATTTGAAACAGACTTATAAGCAACTTTATGACTTGGTTAAACCAGCAGGTGTTCGATCAAAAGAACAATGTAATGCGTTAATTAATCAAGTTAATCAAAAGTCTGTGGAAATTTCTGATTTAAATGCAAACTTCATGAATAAGGTTTGGTCATAACAGATCTAAAGAATGACTTAAGGAAACTTAAAGGAAAAGCTTTAACTGATTCTGCTGTTACATCACACACTATTGATGTAACACCCCCAAAATGGGTATTGTGTCTGTAGGAAGTACTTAAAATTATTGCAATTAGACTCATTGTGTTTGTTTAGGGTTTATACCTGCCGTTATCATTATCATGTCTACAACCTACAGGGATTTCAAAGGTTATCTTTCTTCAACTTATATATATTTAAGGTTTTAATTTTGGGGTGGGGGTAGGGGGTTTCTGCTTATACAGTTGTATTCTTGTGTTGCATATCATTTTTTAGCTTTTTAAAGTTCATCAAGTAGTCGGTTCAAGTGTAACCTATGTGTGCTTGGCATCCAGTAAACAACATGTGGTGATGTTCAGTGAGTTGTAATACAAGTACTCATTTACATATATTATTTTGAAAGCTATAGAGTTTTACTGAGAATCAATTGATATTGACTATCTATATTGGAAGTAAGGTAGGTCTTTTTACTTTTCGGCTACAAAGGATATTTTTTACTCATAAATTATCAACTTAATTTTAATTTTCTATTAGAACCTATCACTCTGTTACGATTTTTCCTGAGACCAGTTTATTATAATTATAATCATGTGTATGCTGTGTAGAAACTGATGTCACGTATAGAAACTGCTGCCACAAAGACGCAAATGATACAAAATGCACTGCTCGTATAAATGGACAATTAAAGAGGCTTTCAAATCAATAATTATGGAGCTTCTTCTTGAATCGGTACATGAAGTTCAATAATTGTTAAAACAACTCTTAGAACTATCTGCACCTGCTATAGAAGAACAGGTAAGACAACAATTGTATGTTTAACCATTCATTGTCCTTTAAATAGTTGTAACTTTCATTTTGATTCTATATGTGGGGATCATGAGTTTAATGACCAAATTATAGATTTTCTTTAATGTAAAGTAGGTTTAGGGGAAATGTGTCAGAAACGGTCACAAGGTACCTTAGTTAGGCTTAGGCCTGTACATTTGAGTCAAGAGATTTGCCATGAAAACCTTATGTGTTTACCTGAGAAAATAATGCATCTGCCTACAGTATTTTGTCTTTCAAATATTTAGTTTGTTTGTTATGTTGATTGTTACTGTTAGAAAAGAACGTTGGTGAAATGTAGTACGGATTAACATAATTGATAAATTTGTATAATAGTCCATAGTTGCTTTGAACTCCTTATTCGTTCTCTTTATGGAATATGATGACATGGAGAAATGATGGGTGTTTATAGGTTTGTTCTAATAATATTTTTAATGGATCCCTTATGACAACATGAGGGTAAATTGAAGATGTTTATAAGTTTATTTAAATTTCTTCCATATCTGTGTAGATGTACGCATTAAGTCCTGTATCGCTTTCCTTATGTAATACTAATAAGTATTTTGGAATGAGTAATAATTGGAACTATATGCGAGAGCTATAACATTGGTTATATGATCACTTATCTATACAAGGATGCGTTTGTACTTCACTTTGGTAACCAGCTGCCGAAGTGGCTACCGTTTACAAAGTACTAGCATAGAAGTCAATAGGATAATTGTCTTTAGATCAAGATAATACGACTAGCTCAAACATACCATAAACATCTTATCATACTTCACATTTAGATTTTTTGATACGAAAGATGTAAAACTCGAGCTAAACTAGTGAAACCAACAAACAAAATAAGACGGGAATGTGGTTGGCTGTGTACCGTTGGATTTATGGTTAATGACTTGAAGAAAAGAATCGGGTTAGGTTCAAAATTGAATGAAAACGGGCCAGACCAGAAAACTCTTTTAAATTTAAGATAATAAAACCATTGTTTTTATAAAAATAGACTATTGTGCATCTAGTGAATCAACAGGAAGGACCTCAACCAATGTCGTATATTTATGTGTGATCTGGATTCAAGATCAACATGTAACTTTCCTTTTTTGTCTTCTCTGTTTTCTTGTAGTGTGTTTGGTTATATTATCTTAACCACTATGGGCTATTTCACATGATAAGATCAACATAACTGATTTATATTACTTTTTAAATCCCAGTTATGGGTTACTGCACAGATTCATAAAAAATAGACATGTGAGCCTAAATATAATTTACTATCATCTATATTCAGGTGGTGATCAATGATGGCAAGTGACATTATCGAAACCAGGTGGCTTAGTCAAGTGGTGCGATAACGTGGCCTTGACAGTGTTCTCGGGGTGCTTCAAGCTACTAGTTGGTAAAGTGTCATATGGGAAAATAATGAACAATGCAGGTGCTGGGATGTGGTGTCGAGTTCTCTAGACGACTCAGGTAGAAAAGGAGTATTTGAATTGTATGTTCTCAAAGTCATTATATAAATATGTTGTAGGCAAAATAAAGGAAATAAGTGAACTGTCCTATGTGGAAACTACTAGATCATGAGAAGAGGTTGCAAAATGTACAGGCTGTGTAACGGGTCAACTCGGGTAGTTTGTGACTTATATTAATGGGTCATGTTGACCCGAACCACTTTTTTGTCTAAAGATTTAACATTTCAGTGAAGATTATGTTTTTTTAATGAACACAATGTTGGTTATGTGACTAACCATTGGTCACTTCTTCAATAAATCTCTATAGTAATACCAAAGATTCTTATATCTATTTAGGAATAATAGTATACCATTTGTATGACACAGGTAATAGTGATGAGTCTGTTGGATACTCCTTTTCGTCCAGTTAAGGTGAAGAAAGTAATGGAGATATTTTACTGAATCCAATCAGTGATGTTGATATTCCAACATCAGGTGGCGGTTTCGTACACCTGATGGTGCCTTGACAGCAAGTGCCCAGGCAATTTTGGGTAGATCTCGGAGGGAAAGCAGGTAAAATACTTCACAAAATCGTGTTAACAAATAGCTATTCTTATAAAGTGCTACAATGCATACTTTACCATATAACTAAATTTATCTAAGAATTCTTCATTCAATTGGGTTATTTTAGTCCTTAAGAAACAAAATTAAGGTTAGAATAGAAATAGAAGAATTATATGTGGGAAATCTTGTTGAATGCTGTTGTAACTATTGTAATGTTATGCTGCCCATTTGAATTAAAATCTTAAGTATAATAATGTCATTGCAATTGCAACTTGAGCATGTTTTGAAATTGGAAAAGATGAGAACTGTGACATGGAAACCTTTTAGCAACAAGACCAATGAGTGACATAAAAGATGGTTTACTATAGTTTTGCTCTTTGTTTATAATAATTAAATATAGATCAATAATTGAGTAAGGAAAACTAGTAGTAACAGGCGTGATAATATAACGTGTCTATTAATCTTTGTTACAACATAGGTGCACAAAGAGCGAAGAATGTGTGTCGTCTTCCGAATCTATTGTGATGAGCAAAATAATAAGGTGTTAGTAACTATTTTTACAAGAACTATAGATGCATAGTGACTTTTTAATCAACGTGAGACTGTTGATCTACAAAATTGATATGGATTTTTAGTATCTTTATGTTCTCATGCAAGTTTTGTATCTTTATTTAGTTAACAGAATTTGGATTGAGATTTTAGAGATTAGTTTATAATGGTAGCTATTTTTTTAATTTCAAGGTATGTAGAAAAAAAACTAACTTTAAGTTAGTTTACAATCATTTTATTTAAGAACCTTGCACCATTATTTTACCAAGTGTTGTACCGTATAATTCACATGTATTTAGTCCTCTAAATGTTCATGTCCTTTGTCCATATGAAATCATCAAATACTTTATATGACTTAAAAATGAAACTAGGTGGTGATTAACTAATGCAACAAGTATGTATACAATAGAAAATAAATGAATGAGTATTGAAAACTTTAAATAGACCTTATAGAAGTCAAGTAGGATGATGAACACAAGATGTAAACCCCAATCAAGCCTTCACAATCAAAACCCTAATCAAGAAAACCCTAATTATGTTTTCTTGATAAATCCTTGTTAAACCCGAATCCAAGCTTCCCAACACCTTGAGTAGTCTTAGGTAACCTTAGAATGAACACTTGAATGCTTGGATTGCCTTGGTTGCAAAATTAAAATGAAACCCTAGAAATTTTGTGTGTGCCGTGGGTTTTGAGTCCAAAAAGAGGGAGAGTTTGCTTTGATTTACTTGTATGGAGTGTAAGAGTGTGATGGTGAACCTAGGGCTTGCTTTATATAGCAACTTGGAAAACCATAAACTACCTAAGTGAAACCATGGAAGCAAATGGTTTAGAGGACAAGAGTGTAAGAGCTCTCCTCCTCCCTAGGAGGAGGCCACGGCTCAAGGACACAAGGGGTACCAAGATTAGACAATTACTAGTAACTTGGGTCCAAGTACACTTTGTGTAAGGTTTAACATGTTGTAGGAAAGACTTAATAGGGTTTTAATGAATTATTTCATGTATAAAAACCCATGACCGGTTCTAAGATGATATAAGTGAGAAAAATAATTAAATTTTGAGTATTGGGTATAAATGTGGGTATTTGTTTAAGTGTAGATGGGTAAAGGTGCTTCCGGGTACGACCGAATGTAATTTATTGCGAAACGTAAGCGTTTTACGTAACCAACAAAAATAAATTATGAAAAGTTATAAATTATACTCCTAATAATCATATAACACTTGTTTGATGTAAACTTTAATTTGCTTGATGTCCGTTTACATTGAACGTTGATTTTTAGTTTACGCGATTTAACTATAAGATAATAATTAAAAGCGAACGCGTAAAACTCTAAAAATAAATAATGGAATTTATTAAAGTTGTAAATAACCTGAAAATGAGAAATGTTACAATTGATCCAAAGATGCTTAAGATTGATATGGAACCAATAACCCTTAAATTGTTGAATAAAAGGAGAGCTCACTCTACCTATATTAAGCACACTCAGGAAGAAGCTGCAGTTCTTAGGGATCTAGTTGAACATGTTAAAGCAAATTATCCTCAAGATCATGCCTTAGAATCTGCCTTTAGGTATACCAAACTAATTCAAGAATTGCTTATAAACATCAGTAAAACCTGCCCTAGTATCAACAATTCTGGTGAACAATTAGTGGTTGTCACCCCTAAGAACAAGGACAAAAGAGTTAGATTCACTGAGCCTCTTACATCCTCAGGAAACATAAAAACAAAAACAGATTCGTCATCCAACCTAGCTTCTAACAAACCTGTGTTGTCTTCTACAGGAGTAAGATCATCTACTAGTGCTAGCGGATCACAGCCTTCAGACAATACAAAGTATAACACCCTATGTTATAGGTCATTTACGACGTCAATAAATTCACTATTCATTTTTAGTATTGTACGCGTTTGCTTTTAAATCGTAAACGTTAAGTTAAATTGCGTAAGCTAAAAATGATCATTCCATGTATTCGGCCCAACACACAGGTGACCGACACTTTCGGCCATAAAGTGCCTCGAATGGGGCAGCTTTAATACTAGCGTGGTAACTATTGTTGTACGAGAATTCGATCAGCGGTAAGTGTCCTTCCCAACCATTCCCAAAGTCTATCACACAAGCGCGTAACATATCTTCAAGAGTTTGAATGGTTCTTTCGCTTTGTCCATCAGTCTCCGGATGATATGCCGTACTCATATCCAGCCGAGTACCCATAGCTTTCTGAAATGACCTCCAAAAATTTGACGTAAACCGGGGGTCACGATCACAAATGATCGAGACTGGTATCCCATGCCTTGTGACCACTTCTTTCAAGTACAGTCTTGCTAGTTTGTCCATAGGGTCAGTTTCCCTCATTGGTAAAAAGTGTGCAGACTTAGTGAGTCAGTCTACAATTACCCATATGGTGTCGTTTCCACTTTGCGTTCTTGGGAGTTTGGTGACAAAGTCCATAGTGATATTTTCCCATTTCCATTGAGGAATCGCTGGTTGTACCAGTAAGCCAGATGGTTTTTGGTGTTCGGCTTTGACTCTTAAACACGTCAAACACTTGCTAACATAGGTGGCAATGTCAGCTTTCATGTTAGGCCACCAGTACAGTTGCTTCATGTCCTGGTACATCTTATCGGAACCCGGGTGAACAGAATACTTCGACTTGTGAGACTCATGCATAATCAGAGTCCTTAGATCACCATAGCGCGGCAACCAACTCCTGTTGTTTAGACACAAAGTTCCGTCCGCACGCGGTTCCAACTTCTCCTTCTTGGGCTTTTCTGGGTCCTTCGAATTCTCAATCAACATACCTCCTACGTCTTCGGACTTGAGGTTTTCTGGTTTTCTTGCCTCAATCTGAGCCTCCAAAATCCGCTTGGGAAGGTCCAAACCGATAGTCATAACTAAGGCCCGAACCCGTAATGGCTTTACTCGTTCCTTTTTGCTCAATGCATCGGCCACTACATTTGCTTTTCCTGGGTGATAGCGGATTTCGCAATCATAATCACTAAGCAATTCCAACCAACGGCGCTGTCTCATGTTTAATTCCTTCTGATCGAGGACGTGTTGTAAACTTTTGTGGTTAGTGAATACTGTACATCTTGTCCCGTACACTGTATGCCTTTAAATCTTATAGAGCCGAACACTACTGCGCCTAATCCAAATCTGAGTGGTGTAAATTTTTTCTTCAGTGAATCTTTAGTTGTCGTGAGGCATAAGTAATCACCTTCTCTCTCTGCATTAGCACAGCGCCCAACCCTTTGATTGAAGCGTCATAGTAAGCGATAAAGTCTTCATTTCCTTCGGGTAACGCTAGAATTGGTGCACTACACAACTTTTGCTTTATCAACTGAAAAGCTGCCTCCGCCTTGTCACTCCAATCAAACTTGATCTTCTTTTGAGTCAGCTTGGTCATTGGCTTGGCGATCTTTGAGAATCCTTCAATGAATCTTCGGTAGTAGCCTGCTAGGCCCAAAAATTGACGAATCTCCGTTGCAGACTTAGGAGATGCCCAATCTTTGACGGATTCAATTTTGGCAGGATCCACATGAATACCCTGACATGCGATCAATGACCAAGGACTGTTCTTTAGGGATCCAGAATTCGCACTTAGAGAATTTGGCATACAACTGTTCCTTCTTAAGCAACTCCAAGATTAACTTGAGGTGCTCTGCATGCTCTTGCTTGTTCTTCGAGTATATCAGAATATCGTCAATAAAGACAATTACGAATTTATCCAGGTATGGTTTGCACACCCGATTCATGAGATCCATAAATACAGCAGGTGCATTAGTCAAACCAAACGATAACTTGAAACTCATAATGTCCGTATCGAGTTCTGAATGCGGTTTTTGGAATATCTTCTTCACGAACCCTTAGTTGATGATAACCCGACCTCAGGTCGATCTTTGAGTAGATACTCGAACCTTGTAGTTGATCGAACAAATCATCAATCCTGGGAAGCGGATAACGGTTCTTTACCGTCAGTTTATTCAATTCCCGGTAATCAATGCACATCCGGAATGATCCATCCTTCTTTTTGACAAACAAGACCGGATCTCCCCAAGGTGAGGAACTGGGTCTTATAAAGCCTTTGTCGGAAAGTTCTTTTAATTGGTCCGACAACTCCTTCATCTCGGATGGAGCCAGTCGATAAGGTGCCCGTGCTACTGGCGCAGCACCAGGTATCAGATCGATTTGAAATTCCACTTGGCGGGTTGTGGAATACTCGGCAAGTCCTCGGGAAATACCTCAGGAAAGTCTTGAACTTTTGGTACTTCTTCAAGTTGCTTCTCTTGACTTGTCTTCCGCCTTTTTCATAGTAACCTGTGCTAGAAAGATAGGACATCCCTCCAGCAAATACTTTTGTGTTTTGGTGCACGAGATGATGTTCAATCGGGACTCGTGACCGTTGTTGCTTCCGTCACCATGAAAAATTAAAGTCTTGTCTCCAAAGGGAACACGAACAAGTTTCTCATCACAGACGATTACGGCATGGATATTGCTAAACCCCCCCCATCTCTTACGTCACCATACCATCGGATAATGACGTCATCTATAAACTACCCATTAACGGGCATCAAGTCGTTGTTGAATGGTTGATTTAGAAAGTTTAGAGTGCAAACCCGTATAAAGTGTAATAACCCAAATTATTCTTACCGTCAGCTAACTCAACATCATAATCATGGTCTAATGTAGTTGGGATGATATCAATCAAAGAACTAAATGCAGTAGATATGAAACTTCTATCGGCACCAGTGTCAAATAGTATTGAAGCATAATGGTTATTTAAGAGGAACATACCCATGACAACATTTGAGTTCGGGTTAGTTCCAGCAGAGCCCACAACATAAGCTCTTGCTACAGCATTGCCATTTCCAGCCCGATTTCCACTGATTTCCATTCTTCAGCTTTGGGCAGTCACTCTTGTAGTGACCTTGCACTCCACACTCAAAGCAAGTGATAACTCGTGGATTTGTCCCTTGGGCCCTCTGGTTATTGTTGTTGTTGTTGTTGTTAGCAGTAGGTCGAACTTTACAGTCACGGGCCGAGTGACCAGTCTTTTTGCAGTTAGTGCACTTTTGAGTACATGGCCCATCATGGTGATAATTGCACTTGGTACATAGAGGTTTGGTTCCTCCATAGGCTTTTATCTCCAGGCCAGCAGTGTAGCTGTGCCACATTGTTTCTTTGGAATGGTTGTTGTTGGGCTTTTTGGTTGTTCCTGAGTATCTTCAAATTTCCTCTTATTTTTGCTTGGCGTTTCGGTGCAGTGAGCATCTTTTTTGTCCATCATTTTCAGAAAAAAAAAAAAAAAAAAAAAAAAAAAAAAAAAAAATAAGCAAATTCAATAGCATTTTGCTTGGACTGAGGCTTTGATGCCTTAACACTGCCATGAATCATGTCGGGAAGACCCACCGACATACCTTTCCACTTTAGGATTCCTCAGGGAACATTCTATCACACATGAGTGCCAACTTTGGAATCGTTAATTGTAAGTCATCAAATCGGTACCTCTTACTTTTAAGTTCCAATACTCAGATTCTAGCTTTTTGATCTTGCCCCTAGGGCAGTATTTATCTGTTATCATCCTTTTCAAAGCCGTCCATGGCATTGCATATGCAACATCCTGTCCGACAGCCCTTACGTGCGAGTTCCACACGTCAAGGCACTTCATTGGAGAGTACAAGATGAAAACTTAACCTGACTTGTAATAGCACAGCTGCTGATAAGGAAAACAGATTCCATCTTTTCCACCCATTGGGTCAGGCCAACGACTCCTTCAGTGCCTTTGAAATTTATAGGCTGGCACTTCAAGAAGTCAGTGTAAGTGCATTCTCGTTGGTTAGGCAATTGCCCTTCTTCCGCCCGGCTTCTGAACCATGGCATGTTTATCGCCGTCCCTGGCTTCTGGCTTGCATCACGTTTCTTGCCAATAGCAGCAGCATCCGCCTTGATCAAATCAAAGGTGGGTGTTGAGTATTAGTAACAGTGGTGGTCGGAGTGGTTGTTGGTGGTGGTGATTGTCTCGTGGCTCTGTCTGTTGGTAACATTTTCTTCAAAATCACAAGAAATATAATACACTCAGGTCTCACACAATCATAAAGTAGGTGACATATGCCATAATAAATAAAAAAGATCAACCATCCACAGTGAAAATATACAACTGAATAGTGAAATCAAAACCATGACATAAATAAATCAACATCATTACACAACAACAACGATAATCATACATGATGGTCCTGATTACAATCCATGTTCTAGTACAATGAGGATACAAAAAGTGAAAATTGGGACCTATGGCGGTGTTAGTGGGGGATCACCCATAATACTTAAACACGCTCATACCAATGATAGCTAAAAAAAGATAAACAAAAGTCCTTACGGCCTATTAGCTGGGTGTAACCCATAAAACTTAAATAGGTATACAGGATAGTACAATGATGCATGACAAACTGCTGTTTGCCAGCCTCGTGGTCCCTCCTGGGGCTCTGGGTCTCTAGCCTCTAGTGTCGCAATACGTCCAAGCGTTGTAGTCAACCGAGTCTAAAGTGATGTAGTCTGAGTAATCAACGTGGCAACCTGTGCCTCCAGTGTCCTAACATGTGCCTCTATGGCTGCACTCCTCTCCTCAGAACTAGTCCATGTTATGCGAGCATATACCAGCTCTCTATCCAAGGCCAAGGCTGTGTGGCGGTGGTATGGCCTATCTCTGAACAGTGAGTTGACTAGGGCTCCCAAGTAAGCTTCGGTCATCAGTGCCTCCTCAAATCGTATCTCGAATCTCTCAGGTCCTCTGCCTTCATAGTTAGTATCAAGCTCTGTCACTCTCTGGTCGACCCCCTCCAAGGTGGTCGGTGCTATCTCCATCATGGCCTCAACAATCTCATCCCAAGTGTCAACCTCTGGAGTAGGCCCTGGCTGTCTTGCGGCACCAGCCGCTGAACTCTCCCCGATCTCATATCCGGGAGTGGGAGTAGTAAGACAAGCTCTCTTTCGAGGCGGCATCTCAGCCTCAGGAAAATCAGTCCTGGGGGAAGTAGGTGGAAGTAATGAGGGTGGTGATGCAGCTGCAGCTCTCATCCGAATCCTGGCTGCCCTATAGCCTAATGGTGCCCCTGTATCAGTAGGGCTAGTAGTGAGTGGTGATGGTAAGGGTAATGGTGAAGATGCAACAGGTAGTGGTGGTGTAGGTGCGGCAGCATGCTCAGCAATGCGTGCCTCCATGGATGCTGACATCGGTGGCTCAGGTCTGACAGTCTTCCGTGCCCTACGGAGACGTGTCTGGGCAAAGGGGATCCTGATCTGAGGTGGTCTAGGTGTGGGTGCAGACTCATCAGTCTCAAACGCCTCTGTATCCCCGGCTGAGGGAACAGGGTCAACAATAGGTATAGCAGAAGAGTTGGCCGGAGCTAGATGCTCCTCCTCCTCCTCGTCATCCTCCTCGTCCTCGAAAGGCTCTTCATCATCATCATCATCATCACTGTCATCACCGGAGGGCTCATCATCTCCATCCCCTCCGTCAGCAGGGTAATCAGCATGTCTCTCGGAGTCTTACTCAGGATTCCTCGTCTGGGTCAGTATCAGTACATAGCCTGGTGATAGGGTACGGGTGAAGCATCAGCGGGGAGAGGATGGTCCTCCATGGGTGCCTCATCCTCCGAAGGTACTAAGTACTCGGGGTACTTAGGCTCGGGAACATATGGTATCTCGATGGGTGATGGTGGGTGCTCACGACCGGGCACATAGTCGGGAGATGCTGGGTGCTCAGGTCCAGGCACATAGTCAGGGGATGGTGGGTCTACTGGCTGCGATGGAAGTCGCCCCGATTATCCGTATACGATGACTCGTGGTATATCTCCATCAGATATCTCCTCGTCGGCTCCCCAAAAGACTCTCCCTGGTTCGGAGTCAGTGTACACAGAGGTATAGGTGACAGCGGATGACGCAGAAGACATGACTGCAGGAAGATAAATAAACTTACATAAGTATATTATATAAGACCATAATAGTATATATGTAGTATAATAAAAACATGTATACATATCATGAAACATAAAGCATAACCAACTAATGCAACTCATTAAGTGTATGTGTCCCGTGAAAAAACTTTTGTATGGGTTGCAGTGTTTGAAAAAAATGGTTATAGTCCAAGTAAAAACATTTGACCTGGTTCTCTATAACCTAGGCTCTTGATGCCAATCTGTAACACCCCCAAAATGGGTCGCAACGGAATATGGGTTGGCGAGTGTTACTTCATAGATCAATAGCACAAGATATAAGAACGACCTCTTTATGAGTCATTTAAAATTGATACATTGGGATTAAAATAGGAATTGTTTGTTAAATAGCCGAGCTAAATAGTTCATCCATGAAAAGTAAAAGATTGTAAGGACTTAACAAATATTCCCAAAATGTAATGCATCAAATCTTTATAGTAATGACTCCAAAATGGTGTCACCATGTATTCCTTGTTTCTAGTACCCTTATTGAGCTCTGCAGATAACACATGCTTAAAACGTCAAATATAAAGTTGGTGAATTCCACAGTTTAGTTAAAGTATAAAATAGGACCCACAGATTTCTAATGTAAGAAATCCCGTAACACATACTATATCTCTAGAAGTAATTACGAATTGCACTAAGTTTCATGACAACGAAGTCGACATATATGTATGACTATTTAATGCACTAAATGTGCCCATGTAGATGTTCAACTTGGCAACATCCAAATTGTTCGAATGTTACGTTCGTTGTTTAAGTACATTCGAAAATGATGAGCGCTTTCACCCGAATCGGGGATGTCAATCCCAATATAGATCTATTCATTAACATTCGCGTCGCTAATAGCCAATTGACAGTTCATTGATAGCTGGGCATTAGTGGGTTTAGTACTTAGGCCAACTCGTTATATTGTTTAAAGAGTACCTTGCGTCCAAATGTTAAAAACCAATGATGTTTCTACCCCAAGTTATTAAAACAATATAGTTGTATAAAAGCGGAGCTATGAACTCACCGTAAGTGAATGATTGGTTATCTAAATCAAGTAAGTGAATAGCCTCGGCAATTTGAATGCAACCTAATTAATTATAGTCCGTATGAGAATAATGTATTTCATATAATTAAAACATCACATGTCGTATAGTTACACCACTACCTAATAGTTTTTATTAATTCTTTAAAAGTTAAATTAATTATTAATCCGTACTTCGTTAAATTAAAGTATATATACTTGTACTCGTTATGAAAATATTATTATTATTTACTAACGCATCATTTGTAAAAATGTATGATTTAAAAATGATATGTCATTATTAATTTAATTGTTTTTATAAAAGGTTGTATAAAAATAAAAGTAATGCGCGCGAGTTTTAAAACTTCATATCTTTATCGTTTCGACTCCGTTTCATACGTTTCTTATGTCCATGTCTTCGTATTAAAATAATTTATCAAAACATCATGTTTATAAAGTTTAAACCTCTGATGAACAGTAACTTTTACTGTTCATCACAGTTTATATAAAAACTATTTTTATAAAATTAATTATACGTAACTTGTTTAAATCATAACTCGTTCGTTATAGTTCCGTTTCTCGAGATCCTTATGTCCTTGGATTAGTATTAAGATAATTTATCAAAATATTATATTTATAAAATTTAAATCCCTGATGAACAGTAGTATTTACTGTTCATAACAGTTTATAAAAATTGTTTTTATAGAATTAATTATATATATCTTGTAAAATACGTAACTTGTTCGTTATAATTCCGTTTTTCGAGTTCTTTATGTCCGTGGGTTCGTATTAAGGAATTTTATCAAAATATTACATTTATGGAATTTTTACCTCCGATGAACAGTAACTTTACTGTTCATCACAGTTTATAAAATTGTTTTTATAAAGTTTATTTATATATAACTTGTAAAATCCATAACTTGTTCGTTATAATTCCATTTTTCGAGTTCCTTACATGCTATCCGATCCTTGTATGAGAAAACTATTTTTATAAATGGTAAAAATAGGGTCTATAGTTCGAATGTTCAACAGTAGCCATAGAAAGATATTAGGGTTTTAATTAACAGTTAGTTTGTATTTATTTTTTACTTAAAGGACCTTGCACACCCATAATTCTCTCCAATGTTGTAACGGTATCTTAATGTATTTAGTCTCTATGTTCATGTCATTTGTCCATATGAAATCATCAAGTACTTTATATAACTTTAAAATAAATCTAGGTGGTGATTAACTTATACAACAAGCATGTATACAATAGAAAATGAATGAATGAATATTAAATACTTTAAATAGACCTTATAGAAGACAAGTAGGATGATGAACACAAGATATAAACCCTAACCAAGCCTTCAAAATCAAAAAACCCTAATTATGTTTTCTTGATAATTCCTTGTTAAACCCGAATCCAAGCTTGCCAACACCTTGTGTAACCTTAGGTAACCTTAGAAAGAACACTTGAACACTTGGATTGCCTTGAATGGAAAATTAAAATGAAACCCTAAATATTAAATGTGTGCCGTGGGTTTTGAGTCCAAGAGAGAGAGGTTTTGCTTTGATTTACTTGTATGGAGTGTAAGAGTGTTATTAGGGACCTAAGACTTTCCTTTTATAGCATAGATAAAACCTTAAACAACCTAAGTGAAACATGAGTTGAATGGTTTTAAGGACAAGTGTATGAGCTTCCTCCTCCATAGGAGGAGGCCACGGGCTCACAAGGCTCAAGGGTACATAGATTGGACAATTTCTAGCAACTTGGGTCTAAGTACAACTTGTGTAAGATATAACATGTGAAGGAAAAGAATTAGTGAAAGTTTTGAATATTATTTCTTATGTAAATGCCTATGTCCGGTTTGTAAGGGTTATAAGTGAGAAAAATAAATAAATTTTGAGTATTGGGTATAAATGTGGGTATTTGTTTGAGTGTAGATGGGTAAAGGTGCTTCCGGGTATGACCGAATGTAATTTATTGCGAAACGTAAGCATTTTACGTAACCAACAAAAATAAATTATGAAAAGTTATAAATTATCCTCCTAATTAAATCATATAACACTTGCTTGATGTAAACTTTAATTTGTTTGATGTCCGTTTACATTGAACGTTGATTTTTAGTTTACGCGATTTAACTATAAGATAATAATTAAAAGCGAACGCGTAAAACTCTAAAAATAAATAATCAAATTTATTAAAGTTGTAAATAACCTGAAAATGAGAAATGTTACACTAATATACTAAACTATGTTGAAACTATAAAAATGTTTTACATTGAACAATGTGAAGCCATAAAAGTGCTTAAATAAATTTGATTGGATAAAAATTGGTATGAATGTGATGATGTATTAGTTTCACAAGTTCCATAAAGCAAACAATGAGTGCCACTTCATCAAATCACGCAAAGATATTGGCTATCCACGAAGCGAGTCGGGAATGCGTATGGTTGAGAAGTGTGATACAACATACTCGTAAATCATGTGGGATTTCTTCAGGCCAGGAGGCTCCCACATTTGTACATGAAGATAATGCAACATATATTACTCAACTTAAGGACGGATACATCAAAGGTGACAAAACCAAGCATATTCTACCGAAGTTCTTTTTCACTCATGACTTGCAAAACAGTGGCGACATTATTGTTCAAAAGGTTCGTTTAAGTGATAACCAATCAGACTTATTTACCAAGACACTTTCTACTACAACATTTAAGAAGTTGGTTCACGACACTAGAATGCGAAGACTCAATGAACTTAAGTGATCTAATCATCAGAGGGAGAATATACGTCAGAGGGAGAATATACGCGTTGCACTCTTTTTTCCTTAGCTTTAGTTTTGTCCCATAGGGTTTTCTAAGCAAGGTTTTTAATGAGGCAACACATTCAAGCGTATGAGAACTAATGATGGATAGCCAAGAGGGAGTGCTTATAAAATTAGTATAATTGTGGTATCCATTATACCTAAACCCACAAACCTTTCATTCTTTTTTTGTATGAAATGTCTTTTGTGAACTAGTGAGTCTTATTTATAGGAAATGAGGCTAGTTAACTCTCTTGGTTCCCTCTTGACTAGAACACGAGCCAATATAGTAGTTTTAGGGGGGTTCTAGTTGATAACCCATGGTTTTAGGCTAAACCACCTAAGTACATGTTTTAATTAGTTAGTTGATGTACAAGATTTGCTTGATTCTACAAATCTTAAGGATTTGTGTGCTCTTGCATGGATAACCGCGGCTAAGAGGGGTCAAAGGCAAAAATTGGTTATTAACCATTGGATAATTAGTCATTAGGAGACCATTAGGACTTGCATTAATTAGCTAGGTGAGGTACTTGTACTCTTAAGGATCATTAAGGGATCTTTGGTAGCTAGTAAATCACCTAGGACGATTTTTATGTGGGTTTACTTGCCCACACTCGGCATTCATGTGTTATTAACACAAGATTTGATTAAATTTTGTGTTTAGGCATTTAAAATGGGTATTGGTTTGAGTCTAGGTAAGTCTAGGTATTTCCGTGGTGTGTCTAAATGCATTTTATTGCGAAACGTAAGCCATTTACGTGACCAATAAAAAAATAGAAAATGAGAAAATTCAATAATTACCTTCCTAATAATTACTTGACACTTGCTCAACATAAACCTTGATTTATTTGATGACCGTTTACACTAAATGATTATTTCTAGTCTACACGATTTATCTTAAAGTTAATTTAAAAGTAAACGCGTATTGGACCAAAATAAACAATGACGAATAATAGGAGTCGTATAGTGACCTGAAATTGAGAAATGTTACATCATTAAAAGCGGGGTCATAGGTTTAGAAATCATAGAAAAATCTTTTATGAATCTATGATCAAACCCAGCGTGTCCCAAGAAACTTCTAACCCCCTTAACATTTGTTGGGTAAGGTAATTTGGCTATCACATCTATTTTCGCTCTTTCAACCTCGATCCCTTTCCCAGATATTTTGTGACCCAGGACAATTCCTTCATTCACCATAAAATGACATTTTTCCCAATTTAGTACAAGATTGGTCTCTTCGCATCTTGCGAGCATTTTATCTAAATTACCTAGACAGCGGTTAAAAGAATTACCGAATACTGAGAAATCATCCATAAAAACTTCCATGAAGTCTTCTAACATGTCATGGAATATCACAGTCATGCATCTTTGGAAGGTTGCAAGAGTGTTGCACAGTCCAAACGACATCCTTCGGTATGCACATGTTCCGTAAGGACATGTGAATGTTGTTTTCTCTTGATCCTTAGGAGCGATTGGAATTTGGAAGAATCCAGAAAAACCATCAAGAAAGCAATAAAATTCATTTCCGGACAAGCGTTCCAACATTTGATCAATGAACGGGAGAGGGAAGTGGTCTTTTCGTGTTGCGTCATTTAGTTTACGGTAATCAATGCACACGCGCTACCCCGTAACCATGCGAGATGGAACCGGTTTGTTGTTGTCGTTTAAGACAACGGTCATTCCTCCTTTCTTTGGGACAACATGAATGGGGCTGACCCACAGGCTATCTGAAATGGGATAGATTAATCTGGAATCGAGCAGTTTGACGATTTCATTTTTGACCACATCCTGGACCTTTGGGTTTAAACGTCGCTGAGGTAGTATGACAGGTTTGAAGTTTTCTTCCAAAAGGATCTTGTGTGTGCAAAATGATGGGCTAATTCCCTTAATGTCTGACATCTTCTAAGCGATCGCTCCCTTGTGTTTCTCTAAGACTTGCAAGAGTGAAGTTTTTTCTTTCTTAGTTAGTTTAGATGAAACGATTACCAGACAAGCTCTATCTCCATTTAGGTAAGCGTACTCAAGGTGGGAAGGAAGATCTTTAAATTCTAGCTTCTTTTCATCGATTTCGTTGGCACTAACTGAGCAGAGGTGTTCGTTCCATGTCTTTTCAAAATTTTGCGTTTCCTGTGACACTGAATACGCTGTATCTGAAATTTTGATACGCCGTATTGATTTCTCAAAATCAGATCGTTCCCCTCGTCCTTCTGAATCGGCTTTGTCGATGTCTAGATCGTTAAGCAGGAATGAATCAGTATGGTCGTTTTCCATTAATTCCTGAGCTTCTAAGTGTATAGTTTGGTCTAGATCAACGATCCCATAACATTCATTGTCATCGGTAGGGGGTTTTTTTATTGATTGATCGACATCAAAGATTACCTCCTCATCCCCAACCCTAAGAGTTATCTGTTAGCCTTAATTTATTGAGTTGAACAAGGAAGTTCGGTCACTCTACGATGGAGCTTCGGTCTTTAATTAGTTAATGTTGTAATAGTATAATATCGGGAATCGGGCTCGATAGTTAATCTAATATTGTATATGTTTCGGGTTTAATCCCAAGCAAAACCCAAGCCCGGGTCCTAGTTAAATATCCCGCGCGTCACTTTTAAGTGTCGGGGTATATAAGGAACTTTTCCACTTGGAAAAGTAAGTTGTTCAGTTGTTGAAAATATCTAAAATATATCTTTTCACTTTCTCTCTCAATTCTCTCTCTAGTTTCTCTCTCTAAATAACTCATCTCTCTTTCTCATTTCTAGTCCGATTTCGTGATTGATTCTATGAAGTGAAGTGTTACGGGATCCTACAATTGGCATCAGAGCTACGTGTGGATTCGTGGTTAAACAAGATCAAATTCGTGTGTAGTATTGAAAAAAAAAATCAAACCTGAATTTTTGTGCTTAGATGTGTGAATGTTTATGTTATTAAGCAAGATCTAGGCATAAGGTAGCTAATTGTGCAAGAGAAATCAAGTTAGAAGGTCAAAAAGGGTGATTATTAGGCGATTTTTGGTGGAAAAGTCGTATTGTTCGTCGTTGCGTTTTGACTTTCTGGCAAAGTTCTTGTTGCGTTTTGATTTTCTTCTTGTTGCGTTTTGACTTCCTTCTTGTTGCGTTTTGACTCATTGCGTTTTGACTCATTGCGTTTTGACTCATTGCGTTTTGACTCATTGCGTTTTGACTCATTGCGTTTTGACTCATTGCGTTTTGACATTGGTTGCGTTTTGGTTCACTGCGTTTTGATTACAGGTTGCGTTTTGAAGACATATATATTGCTGTGTCATGACTACAGAGAAAACTTCTGACAATTAATTTTTGTTGCGTTTTGACCAACATTCGTTGCGTTTTGACCAATTGCGTTTTGACCAACATTCGTTGCGTTTTGACCAACAATTGTTGCGTTTTGACCAAGACTCGTTGCGTTTTGACCAACTGCGTTTTGACCAACAATCGTTGCGTTTTGACCAAGAAGTGTTGCGTTTTGATCATATTCGTTGCGTTTTGTCTAGAAATCTTGTGTGAAGAAAAGGGTTTCAGTAAAACAGCCATAACTTTTGATCCGTAAGTCCGTTTCAGGCCCGTGACCTCTCAAATCGAAGAGAAAAACGAGACGGAATTACGATTGTAACCCCCTATTTAGCTGGTTTACGAATTTTTCGGAGGCCCAAACACTCGTTTACTATGATTTATTGACATTTTTTTAGTTTTTTGGAATTTGTGTTAGACTTGTTTTTGTTCTAGCTCACGGCCCATCTGTATTTTTTGGCCCGTTTCAGTTTGGTGAGCCTATTTAAACAATCTGCTATAACCCTAGCCAAAAAATTATCTGTTAAATCATTGGCCGCTGATTCCGAATCATTCATTCACAGTTATCTAGTGATCTTGTAAAATCCCGTTAATCATTTCTCAGTTTTGATCATAGACGAGTAAAATCCCGATTGCTCGCAGTTGTGAACGTGAAATTGCATCACACCAATTTCAATCACTATCTATCCACTTATAAAGATCTAACCAAAATGCATACACTTCATAATTCATAACTATTCATTCATCATGTCTACTCCAGTCAACACATCCTCAACAGATAGCCAAATGCACAACAATATCATGGCAGCTGGTTCAAAAGATCGTCCACCGATGCTTGGACCAGGAAGATATTCTCAGTGGCGTTCGCGTTTTCTACGATACCTCGACACTAAAATCGATATGGGGGAATATACTGAGGAAGTGCATCTTTGAAGGTCTATATTACGCTACGAACGTACAATCATTGCGCAGTTGAATAGCAGAGAACATTCTACCAGTAGTTGCAAATCGAAGAAGCTGAGGACAATACACAAACATGACACGAGAAACAAACTTATTTTCAAGGCTGAAAAGAAGCTATTTTCTGATTTTGACTGGTATTGGGAGATGATAATTTATCATGTTGATGCATAGCAACACAAACTAAGGAGATAGTGGACAGCCACTTGAGAGGCTACAACTTGGGTGAATCGGTCTGGAGTGTAAAGATGTAAAAGACCAATCTGTTCTGGGAATTTGGGAAGTTTACTTCTCGGAGATGGAGAATCCATGGAGTCTTATTACTCCCGGTTTTATAAACTGATGAATGAGTTGACAAGGAACAACTTGCAAGTTTCACCAATGCAAGTGAATGTTCAATTTCTTCAACAACTTCAACCAGAATGGTCAAGATTTGTGACGGTTGTCAAGCAGAGACAGGAAATAGACACGGTCTCATATCACAAGCTGTTTGACGTTCTGAAGCAGTTTCAAAACGAAGTTAATGATATCCGTTCTGAGAGATTAGCCAGAAGTGCAAATCCATTAGCACTTCTTGCGGCTGCTCAACCATATTCAGATAACTACTATCAGGCACCAAAACCTCAAAGATCGAATGCACCATCATACATGCAATCTTCTTCCACACGACCAAGTGCGTCTACCAGACACAAAGGCAAAGAGATCGCCAAACCAGTTACTCCTCAATCTGAGTCAGTTTCTGAGGAAGACAGTGATCCAGAACAAGCTCGGAGGGATAAGGATATGCAAAAGAACTTGGCACTCCTTGCTAAGTACTTCAAGAAGCTGTACAAACCTACCAACAACAACCTTCGAACTTCTTCAAACTCCAGGAACAAGACTGAAGATACCACACCAAGGTATAACAATGACAATCAGTCAGGGCAGTTTGGGAATCAAAGGACGATGACAGTTGCTGGGGCTAGGGAAACAGTAGGCAGTCCGGTAGTGCAAAAGACTGGGATACAGTGCTTTAACTGCAAGGGATTTGGACACTATGCCAGGGAATGCAGGAAGCCAAAGCGGGTTAAAGACTACGCGTATCACAAGGAGAAGATGATGATGTGCAAACAAGCTGAACAAGGTGTTCCACTTCAAGCTGAGCAAGCTGATTGGCTAGAAGACACGGATGAAGAGATTGATGAACAAGAATTGGAAGCACATTACAGTTACATGGCAAAGATTCAGGAGGTCTCACCTGCGGAATCAAGTTCTACTGATACGCCATTGGAACAGGTACAAAACCATGATGAAAATGATGTGTTTGCCAATGTGAGACGACATTCTGAGCAACCTGAATCCATTAACGACACATATGTTTTGGAGAAGGATGATAGCAATGTCATTCCTGATTCATCAAATATATGTACTAATGATAATCAGGTTGATCAAAATGCGGCTGAATGTGTTGATGAGCGTGCTGCGCTTGCTAATTTAATTGCAAATTTAACTCTTGATACTGAGGAAAACAAAACGATTTTAAAGCAATTAAAGAAAGCAAACGCATCATTGACTCAAGAACTGAAGGAGTGCAAAACTAACCTTGATGAGTCTAGTAGGGCTCTGGGGGAGGCTACTAGCAGTCGGGATAGTTCTCTGATTGCACTTCAGACCAAACAGACTGAGCTTGAGAAGTACACGGCCCTTAATGACCTAACGAGTGATTATAAAATACTTCAAACAAAGTTAAATGACACTCTAGGACTATTAGCTCGTAAAGACATTGACACACAAAAGGGTTTAAAAACTAAAACCTCTGAAATTTCAGTTGTCAATCAGAAACACGATGAGCTAGTCAAAAAGAGTCTGTTAAATAGGTCACAATTTGAAGGTCAACTCAAAGAGAAAACTAAGGTTATTTCGGATTTAAAGGTTAAGGAAGGAAAAGACATTGACACGATGATTGAAATGGACAAACAAATAAAGTTTTTAAATGAAATTCTTTATAAACGCAATCAGTCAATCCAGACCATTCACATGTTAGCACCTAAATGCATGACGTATAATGGTAGATCAACCTTTGCTAATCCAAAGTACCTCAAGAGAGCTCAATCTGATAAGCCCTGTTTGTATGAGATCCCATATGATACTTCTGATCCTGCAAACAGATTTGCCCCTGATGGGGAAGAGATAGTGACTCTTGCAAAGGAGAGTAGATCAAAATTGGATAAAGACAAAGTGAAACCATATGATTACACATATCAAAACAGTCTTTATGAAACTTTCAAACCACCATCCAAAACCTATCTTGATCAGTTGGAACGCGCTAAAGAAGTTAGGAAGACAATGTGGAGAAAAACGTTTGTTAGGACAAAGCCAAACATTGCTAAAAACATTGGCTTTCTACCCATGTCTAAATCCATTAGTAAAAGTAGACTACTTTATAACGAAATGACAAACAACTTCAATCATTTTAGAACAATTTGTCAACAAACTTGGTCTAATCATACTAATAGTGCATTTCCTAACCCAACTGCTAAGAGTATGGAAGTTTTGATCAAAACCTTATTAATGCCTCTTTCAAACAAAACTATACTGGACAGTCATTGTTTTGTTCATGAACTAAAAAAGGAAATGCATGACGATTTGGAGTACGTTAAATCCCTTGAAAAGGAGATTGACGAACTTGAATCAGAAAAGGCTGATTTTTCAAACATATATGATCTACTTCTCAAAGAGTGTGTGTCTAAAGATGTTACATGTTCGTATTTGCATTCTCTGTCTGATTTAAATGCTAATACTGAATTACAATGCTTGTATCTTCATAAAGTCAAATTAACATATGGGAAGAAGTATATTCTCTGTGTGATTATTGATTGACATTCAAGATACACTTGGACTCTTTTTCTACGATGCCAAGATGAAACACCAGAAAGTTTCTCAAGAAGATTTCGTACGATGATCAACGCCAAATCTTCAAGCTCAAGTTATTTACTGCCGTACGACAGAGGCACGGATTCTTGAACAAACACTCCATGCCTATTCAAAAAAGAAGCATTGAACATCAACTTCCACTTCGTCGAACACCTGAACAGAAACGGTCGTTGTGCGGAAAACGGACTGTACTCTAAGTTGAGGCTGCTCGAACGATGCTTCAGCTTCTAAGCTTTTCCATTAACATTTAGGGCTGAAGCAGTTTGCAACCGCTATGCTAATAACTCAAAACACAGATCAAATCATCAAATCCACTCATGGCAAGACCATATCAACACCATAAATGACAGGAACCTTTCAATAAAACATCTTCACATCTTTTTATTTTCCCCCGGTGCACTTTGCTACATAACTAGAGATGGGGAAAATCTTGGATAAGATGAAAGAAAAAAGGGGGGATCCATGTGTCATGGTGGGATATTCTACCTCAGTCGAGGGAATATCATGTCTCAACAAAGAAAACGCAAATAGTTAGTCCATTCATATCAAGTTTGATGAAATCAAAGAAATGATGTCGATCACAACAGTTTCAGCCCTCGCTACCTCAACGACAAAGAGATGTCTGTTGAAAATGCGCTTCAGGCCTCGTTCATCAAGGACAAAAGCCGTTCAGATAAATACAACTCTACCCCGTGCCCCCAAGACAAAATGTTGTTCCTTCAGCAGAGAAGACAGATTCGTCACATCAAGGGTTAGAATTTCTCTTCAGTCCTTTACTTGAAGAATATTACAATCCAACACACGGTCTCGCTGAGGAAAACAACAATGATCAAGCACCGAATGCATCGTTTCAAGAAGCTGAATTTATCAATCCTTTTTGTACACGGGTACAAGAAACTTGTTGAGTCTTCTCACCGCAACATTGATAATACCGATGGCCTTCATTTCAACCACCAAGTCATGATTTTCCGATGGACCACAGAGCATCATCCATTAACAAGTTCGTAGAATCCAACCATCGTAGCAGTTCAAACAAGACGACAGCTTGCCACAGATCCTGAAATGTGTATGTTCGCGCTCACGGTGAGTATTGTTGAACCGAAGAACATTAAGGAGGCAATGGCTGATTCTGCATGGATCGAAGCAATGCAGGATGAACTTCATCATCCAGAGTTTCGACAGACTAAAAGCTGGGAACTAGTCACAAACCGAATGGCAAGATGATTATCTGCTAAAGTGGTATGGAGAACAAGAAGATAAGATCAGACTGTAAATATCGCAACAAAGCACGACTTGTTGCTAAAGGTTATGCTCAGGAAGAGGGTATTGATTTTGAAGAATCATTTTCGTTGCCCACGCAGCACACAAGTCTTTTCCAATCTATCAGATGGATGTGAAAACGGCATTTCTAAATGGTCCACTGAAGGAGGAGGTTTATGTTGCTCACAAGAAGGATTCGTTGATAACAGATCATCATTCCAAAAAAAGTCTACCTTCTAAGGAAAGCTTTGTATGGATTAAAGCAAGCTCCAAGAGCCTGGTATGATGAACTTTCCAACTTCCTGATGTCTAAAGGCTTTTACTAAAGGTACAATTGACCCAACTTTATTCAAGATTAAAACGGGAGGATATTCACTTGTGCAGATTTACGTTGAGGACATAAGTTTTGATTCGACAAATCCGAAATATCAAAATGTTTTTGGAAAAATTAATGCTCAGTAGATTTGAAAGCGTCCTGAGATGGGGGGAGATGAAATTCTTTTCAGGACTGCAAATCCACCCTGTCCCCAAAAGGTATTTTTTATCAATCAGGCCAAAGTACGCTTTAGAGATTCTGAAAAAGCATAATATGACAACTGCACTCCATTGTACACCATTGGCTACTAACCGAAACTAGATGTAGATTTAGAGTGAGAACCGCGAGACCAATCTGAGTATCATAGTAAAATCGGGTCACTCCTGTACTTACATCTATAGACCAGACTTAGTGCAAGCAGTATGCAATTGTGCTCGTTATCAAGCACGACCATATCAAAAGCACCTCAAGGAGGTTAAAAAGTCTTTAAATACCTAAAGGGTACCATTAACATAGGGACTCTTGGTAAAATCCAAAAGATTCTGGCTTTGAACTAACAAACAGCATTTTCACACCTGATCATGCAGGATGCCTTGATACTCGAAAAAGCTCTTCTGGAGGGATACAATCCTTAGTGATAACTTGTAAGCTGGATGTCAAAGAAACAAAATTGCACTGCAATGTCTTCAGCAGAGGCGGAGTATGTGGCGTTATCTGCAAGTTGGGCTCAAGTAATGTGGATTAGGACACAGCTTCAAGATTAAGGCTTCAACTACAACAAAAGAACCATTGTTTGCGACTCTCAGTCAGCCAGAGACCAATCTCAATGCAACCCCGTACAACATTCGCGAACAAGCACAGCTATACCTCGTTACTCATGTCATAAAGGAACAGGTTGAAAAGGTATAATTGAATTATATTTTGTTCAGAAACATGGACGATAATCTGAATACAATTAGCTGACAGGTTTACGAAAGCCTTCCTGAGGAGCGGTTTAAGTAATCTTGTCAGAAGGATTGAATGAAGATTTTGACTCCAGTTGAACTGGAGGTTCGACTAATGAAGCCTGCTTGTTATAATCATACAAACATCACCTTGTACTATTTTGAGAAAAGAAAAATACAAAAATATAAAACTTCAAAAAGAAAATACAAAATCAGAAAAACAGAAAATTTCCAAAAAGAATCTTCTCGACATGTCTCTTGGAATCGATAACATTTACGTGCTTAGAAATGTCGATTAACATTGACACGGGTGTGTAAATGAAGTTCGAGCGAGAGTTGCAAATAGTTTCAAAACATGTCATTTCTAATTTTCTAAATGGCTTATGTGCAAATGTCAGTACATAACCCGGACTTCAAATAAAGGAAGGTTTATAACTTATCCTCACAACGAGAAAATTAACGTTTCTCGGTCTTGAGCTGTTCTTACAAGACATTCAATATCTTTAGCTCAAGAAAAAGGATAGTGTACGTTTCAGTGCGCTTACCCTTACCGTTAGAAGAGAAGTCCTCTAACATCTGGTTTTTCAAAAAGTTGAACACAATTTTTTAAGAATTTCTCGATGACAATTCATAATCTTTCAAAATTGTGTGTTCAACACTCCATCCCTCACAATGTTTTCAAAAGACAACTACATTTTTCAATTGGTCCTATTTTTAGGGGGAGTTTTTCGTAAAACAAAGTTTTTTAATGTTTTCTTCTTGGATACATCATCAACGACCACACTTGATGTATTCAAAACATTATCAAAATGTCCAAACCATTCATGCGAGTAAAAATAATTCTCCCACGGAATTTTCCAAGACAATATTTTTAATCACAAGGTATTTCAAAAACTAAGTGTTTATTATTTAAAATAAGGGGAGAAAATGTATTTAAAATATGATCTAAATGACTCAAAGTGCTGAACAACAAGAAAAGGTTTTATGGTTCGATCTTATACCCAACAACATCTTAATTTCACGACGATTCTAGTAGTTTATAAAGGGGTTAGAGTTAGAAATCAATCCTATGGATCCAACTAGAACCGAGGATCTAACCCAAGGATAAGTCAAAGTTTGAAATACAGTCCGAGGTAGATTGGAGATGAATGTAAATGGGAATAATGCCGACTAAGATTGAGTTAACACTGGAACAATCACAACAAGGTGTTAGTAATGACGTCCTGTAAGCAGTGGAAGGGGCTTGAAGAATTAAAAAGAAATGTATGGATAAAGGGTGTAAAGAAAGAAGCCCTCCACACAACTTAAGGCAGAAACCGGGTCAATACATATGCTGTCAGAATCACAAGTTGATTGCTGACATTGAAAACGACATCATGAACCCAGTGATGCAATGCACAACCCTTCCCAGCCATTCGAGTTTCTCTCAACAGAAACTTGTCTCATTTGTCACGGAGATACACACGTTATCTATTGACATCTCACTCCGAGATTGTTGATATTGAATAGGTGGCAAACTGCTCCAGCCTCCGAGTACTAAAACCAAAATGCACTAATCGAGTCTAGAGCCAAGAGATCAATCAAAATCTCGTTAGGACACATTCCATTTCAAACACTTGTTGAACATCATCAGGTTCACAAGCTGTTATCAAGAGTCCTACGCAATATCATTGTGATATTTGCTAGAACATTCAGAGTGATACTCTTTAGTATTCACAATGACGAATGGAAATCCTTCCAGTGTCATCATCAAACAGCACTGCGGTAGGTGACTTGCGAGATTCTATATGAATCAAACTTGTGACAACTGGATATCGATTTGGTCCAGTAAATGAATTGACGGTTGATGAATTTTTGATAAAAACATGACACTCTCGATGTGTTACAAAAACTCTTTAACGAGTGACACGTCGATTTATTTTCAAATCAATTTTCTCGTTTATCACTAACGTAAACCTGCAGGTCAAACGGTGGTAACGGCAACCTCAATCCCATTCAAATGCTCAATCTACGAAGACAATACCTAGCTAGAAATGCACAAGATTTAAAGATAAAGACTTCCGCTATAACTCTGATTAAAGCTTTCAAGATAATGAAGAAGTATGACAACATGTTTGGTCAATAGACACCAGATCGCAGATGCAAAGACGATAAAGACAATGACAAAGGCTCAAAGTCAAGATCGCAAAGCATGAAGGAACAAGCTTACAACGAAGAAAAAGACCAAGAACACTCGAGCTTAAACGACAAAAGCAATCTCACTGATCTCATGAAGGAGTGTCATCAATGAACTCACTTCGGGGGAGATTGTTAGCCTCAATTTTATTGAGTCAATAAAAGAAGCTCGCTCCCCCGTGTCAAGAAAACCCAAGACCACACTCGGGAGAATTGGAGCCTCAATGTTATTGATCGAACAAGGAAGCTCGGATCACTCCTAAAAACGATGGAGCTTACGGTTCTTTATTTAGTTAAACGTTGTTAATAAAAATAATGTCGGAATCGGCTCGATAGTTAAACTAATATTGTATATGTTTTGGGTTTAATCCCAAGCAAAACCCGAGCCCGGGTCCTAGTTAAATATCCCACGCGTTGTAGGGATATATATATATAGATATTTTCCATATGAAAATAACTAATTCTCATAATATCTATTTTCTAAATCAAAAATATTTTTTTCTCTCTCAACTCTCTCATCTCTCTCTCATTTCGATTCTCTCTCTCTCTCTAGTTTCTTGTTCCGATTCGTGTTGTGATTTATGAAGTGAAGAATTAATCGAGAACCAACACATACCACTAAACAAGCTCTAGGTTTTCAAAATCCTTTATATCTGAAGAAAGCTCAACAATTGAAACCAAAGCTTTATGATGGTAATGTCATTAAGAATACGAGTGCTATTGTGATTCCTGACTCCGAAGAGACTCTATTGCTTGCTGAAGAGAGTCGTTCAAAAATGCTTTTAAAACAAAAGGATCCTATGATGTTAAAAAAGAAAGTTAATACTACACCAGTCGATTATTTTGTCCTTAATCAACTTTCTTGAGATTTTGAAAGACGATCTGTTCCACAAACTGAATTATTTGCTGAACAAGCCTTTTGGTCTCACAATTCTGTGAATTCTCCAGAACCCACTCTTTCTAGTAGACCCACCAAAGTTGAGGTTCCAAACGAACTTCCTAAAGTCAGCATGGTAAATACGAGTTTGAAGAAACTTAAACACCATCTTACTGGTTTTGACGTGGTTGTCAAAGAAAGAACCATACCCACAGCCATCACTGAAGGCTCGTGGGGGTTCGAACTCACAAAAGCTTGTTTTAGGGATGAAATAATTCCATTTGTAAAAGCTCTGAAGGACTTATTCAATACATTCGATCAATATTTGATTGATGAACTTTCTGAAGCCCAAAATGTCTTCCATCAAATGGAATAGGCTATGGAACAACATCGTTTCAAGTCAAAAACATTTAAAGTTAAAATGAATCAAGTTTTGAACAAAAACGAATGACTTTTGGAACAAGTTATTAGCAAAGATATCGTGAACACTATTGTGAATTCTTCTGTGGATATTGATTATGTGAATGTGCATGAATGTGAAAAGTGTCTCAAAATTGAGACTGAGCTTCTCAACAAAAAGGATTTCATTGAAAAAGAGATTTACGATAAACTGTTCAAAAGTTTTACCACTCTTAAAAAACAGTTGCATTCTCTTTATAAGTGATACTACCTGTATTATCTTCATGACAGTTAAAATTTTTATCAAAGGAGAATGCTATTTCAAATCAAAGTGCTTCAAGTTTTGATCAATTGTTTGAATTAAATGAATATAAAGCTCAGTCCCAAGAGAAAGACACAATCATAAAGAAGTTGAAAGAGAGAATTAAATCTTTAAGTGGAAAAATGTATGAGGATAAGATTAAAAAGGACTTAGAGGAGATTGATACAATAAATATTGAATTGGATCATAGGGTGTCGAAGCTTATTGCCGAGAATAAGCATTTGAAACAGACCTATAAGCAACTTTATGACTCGATTAAACCAGCACGTATTCGATCAAAAGAACAATGTGATGATTTAATTAATCAAGTCAATCTAAAGTCTGTGGAAATCTCTGATTTAAATGCTAGTCTTTAGGAAAAAGTTTTGGAAATTACAGCTCCCAAGGATGACTTAAGGAAACTTAAAAGAAAAGCTCTAGTTGATAATGCTGTTACAAGATGAGAATAAAATTAAAAAGGACTTAGAAGAGATTGAAACAATAAATATCGAATTGGATCATAGGGTGACAAAGCTTATTGCTGAGAATGAGCATTTGAAACAGACCTATAAGCAACTTTATGACTCGATTAAACCGGCACGTATTCGATCTAAAGAACAATGTGCCGATTTAATTAATCAAGTCAATCTAAAGTCCGTAGAGATCTCTGATTTAAATGCTAGTCTTCAGGAAAAAGTTTTGGTAATTACAGCTCTCAAGGATGAGTTAAGGAAACTCAAAGGAAAAGCTCTAGTTGATAATGATGTTACTAAACACCCTAGTGATCCAGAGATGCCTCTGACAAATATGGAACCAATAACCCCTAAGTTGTTGAATAAACGGACAGCTCACTCTGCCTATATTAAGCATACTCAGGAAGAAGCTGCAGTTCTTAGGGATCTAGTTGATCATATTAAAGCAAATTATCCCCTAGATCAAGCCTTAGAATCTGCCTGTAAGTATACTAAACTAATTCAGGAGTTGCTTACAAAAATCAGTAAAACCTGCCCCAGTATCAACAATTCAGGTGAACAATTAGTGGCTGTGACCCCAACGAACAAGGACAAAAAAGCTAGATTCACTGAGCCCGTCACATCCTCAAGAAACATAATCACAAAAACAACCACTACGTCAAACCTAGCTTCTAACAAACCTATGTTGTCTTCTACAGGAGTAAAACAGTCTACTAGTACTAGCGGATCACAGTCTTCAGGCAATACAAAGAAAGATAAGATTCGGCAAACACCAAGTAGTACTCTGAAGAATAAAGTAGAAGCCCACCCTAGGACAGTTAAATCTAGTTTGAAAAATAAGAATAGTGTTGTTGAACCTAAAGGAACTGCAAATGTGCAGCATTCCAAGCTTAATGCGAATTCTAAACCTCTATGTGTTAAGTGTAATGGTTGCATGCTTTCTGATAATCATGATTTGTGTGTTCTTGATTTTATCAAAAATGTGAATGCTCGTGTAAAATCTAAATCTGTTAAGAAAAGTTCAAAGAGAAAAGTTTGGAAACCAACAGGAAAAGTGTTTACAAATATTGGATACACTTGGAGACCTACTGGTCGGACCTTCACTATAGTAGGAAATGCGTGCCCTTTAACTAGGATTACCACAACTACTGAAGTGCCCCTTAGGAAACCAACTGCTCTAGAAAATGAAACACCTAAGCCTGTTGTAACATTGGTTTACTCAAGGAAACCTAGGAAATCTAAAACTAATGTTCCTGATAGCAAATCTAAGGTTCTCAAATCTGTATCTGCTAACAAAAAGGAACCCAGTCAATCTCGAGGATCCAAAGTTTCCAATGTTCCATCTTCCTCTATTAATAAATGCAGGTCGTCCAAATTGTTCTCTGGTATTTGGACTCCGGCTGCTCTAAGCATATGACCGGAGATCGCTCTCAGCTTACCAATTTTGTCAATAAGTTTTTTGGTATAGTTAAATTCGGAAATGATCACGTGGCAAAGATATTGGGTTATGGTGATTATCAGATTGGGAATGTTACGATATCAAGGGTTTACTACATGGAGGGACTTGGACATAACTTATTCTCCATTGGGCAATTTTGTGATTCGAACCTTGAAGTTGCTTTTTGTCAACACACCTGCTTCATTCATAATTTAGAAGGTGTTGATCTATTGACTGGATCTCGAGGCAACAATCTGTACACTCTGTCTCTTGGAGATATGATGGCATCCTCTCCCATATGTCTCTTGTCAAAGGCCTCAAAGACTAAGTCCTGGCTATGGCACCGACGTCTGTCTCATCTGAACTTTGGTGCAATCAATCATTTAGCTAGACATGGTCTTGTTCGAGGTCTCCCTAAGCTTAAATTTGAAAAGGACCATTTGTGTTCTGCTTGTGCAATGGGTAAAAGCAAGAAAAAACCCCACAAACCTAAATCTGAAGACACCAACCAAGAAAAACTCTATCTATTGCACATGGATCTTTGTGGACCAATGCGTGTCGCGAGTGTTAATGGAAAGAAGTACATCCTCGTCATTGTCGATGATTACTCTCGATTCACATGGGTTAAGTTCTTAAGGTCAAAAGATGAAGCTCTAGATTTCATAATCAAGTTTCTAAAGATGATCCAAGTGCGGCTTAAAGTGCTTGTCCGAAGAATCATAATAGATAATGGAAATAAATTTGTTAATCACACTTTGAGTGAATATTATGAGAAGGTTGGCATCTCTCATGAAACATCTGTTTCTTGCTCTCCACAGCAAAATGACGTTGTTGAAAGACGTAATCGTACACTAATTGAAGCTGCCCGCACAATGTTGATTTATGCAAAAGCTCCGTTATTTTTATGGGCAGAAGTATGCAAAAGCTCAGTGTTTTCTTATGGGCGCTGTTGCTGTGGCTGCCTTATGTTACTCCCAATTGCGAGTTCCATGTACGTATTTATAACGACAAAACCATATGAGGCTTTTTTTACATGGACAAACTTCCTGACTTTAGCGGTTCTTCTAAGTATTTGGTGCACTTTGTATCCGAACAAATGATAGTGAGGAACTTGGGTAAGTTAACAAACCGAAGGTGTTTTGGTATTTTCATTGGCTATGCACCCACAAAGAAAGATTACGAATTTACAACTAAATCGTACAAGAGGTATTAGCGTTAAAACAATTCTAGTTACAATTCATGTAGATTTTGATGAGCTGACTGCGATGGCTTCTGAACACAGCAGTTCAGGACCCGCACTTCATGAAATGACTCCTGCAACAATCTGTTCAGGACTCGTGCCAAACCCTCCTCCTTCAACACCGTTTGTAGCACCTTCAAGAAGCGATTGGGATCTCTTGTTTCAACCGCCATTTGATGAATTACTCACTCCTCCACCTAGTGTTGATCACCCAACCCCTGAAGTAATTGCTCTAATTGCTGACGTAGTTGCTCCAGAACCCGCTGCATCAACCGGTTCACCTTCCTCAACAACAGTTGACCAAGATGCACCATCACCTAGTAACTCTCAAACAACACCCGAAACTCAATCTCCTATCATTCCTAACAATGTTGAAAAAGACAATCATGACTTAGATGTTGCATGTAACACCCCTAAAAATAGGTCGCAGCAGAATATAGATATCCGGGGCGTGTCACTTCATAATAACATTGCACAAGACATGAGAACGACCGCTAATCGAGTCGTTTAAAAATGATACATTGGATTTAATAAAATGTTGATA